>JAJJWX010002224.1:0-100197 GCA_023529315.1 Papaver bracteatum | reverse complement strand
TGCCATAGTCTAGAGCTTTCCCCATACACAAAGGTCTAAAGACCCAAAGGACATACCCTTAAGGCTAAACCAATGCTATTTAAGTCTAAAACTCTTAGTGTTTTATTCTATATGGGACTAATGTTTTATTCATTCACATGAAAAAACATCTAGGGAGCAATAGGTCTTGGGATCAAAACATGGTCCATGCATTTTTTGATTAAAACAAAACATTGTTTTTTCTAACAGAAGAATGATTCAGAACTGCCAACATAGTCTCCCTTTCACTCCAACCTGCAAACGGAGCTAAACTCAGCAAATCCAAACACAGTTTCAAATAACTTATTCAATATTTGAGATTTTCTTTATGTAATCTCTGTTGGCTATTTTTTATCACACCAGGACTAACAAAATGATCAGACGAAAACTCCCACCAAACATAAGACATAAACTCGGCTGATAAACAAACTTTATCAACAGGCTTTATTCGAAGTTGGCGATGTTTTTGCAGTGTCAAAAATTTATCCATTGTATCAAATGCTTTTGACCGCCTAGAGTTCCTCTTGTGCATAGAGTCACCACCAAAATAACAGTAACTCAAGGAGTATGTAGACATAAAGGTTAGCCTAACAAACATACGTAGAATTAAACAAAACAAACAATAAAGTTCAATGAAACTGCAGTTCTTAATTCTCCTTAAAACGACAAACAACATTATCATCAACTGATCATGATTTTTAATCCAATACAAATTAGAATTTCCTAACCTGGGCATCATAAATACCTAGTTGTTCGTGTTACGACGAAACCAAAACAACCGTAACTGCAGGAAAAACAGCAAGCTGCAAGCGGAACATGAAACATGCAAGAGACAATGGAAGGACATCTAAATAAAGTGGAACAACTAAACTGTTTGTTATGGATTTGTAGGAGCTGCGGATTTCTAGATTCCACTTCTGTTGTCACTTATATAGTGCACTGTATACCATCTACACTTTTTGTTATGAGGGTCGAGAGTGTTCTCGTGATTATGATTGTACCTTTAAGATATTTTCATTCCCGTGATTTGAGGTTAATCGCGATTAGTCCGATAAGTAGTCATGAAATAGTGTTGGTCGGGCATTGGGTTAGTTCGTTAAGTACAGCGACTGAGCCAAGGCTCGTTCTAAGTGGGGTCTAAAAATTTTTCTTTCTCACTTGTACTCATTTAACCTTAAAAAACAGCATAATTATCAACCTAACCATTCATTTTTGCCCCCATAAGAGACCGAATTTTCAAGAAAACCATACAATTTTACACTAGGAACCAGAAACCAGTGGGGGCTTGAGACCCCATTTGTCTCTATATGCCTCCGTCGCTGGTTAAGTAGCCATAGTATGGGGTTAGTCGGGCAGAGCCAAGGTTGATTATAGCGGGCCGAGACACAATCTCAGCCGTCCGGCCTAAAATAATCTCAGCCGTCTTTTGTCCATCATAGACACCACCTCTCCTTAGAAGATTGATAAATTTCATGCTTAAAAAAAAAAAAAAAATTCGCACAACACTGGTTATTACTCCCTCCGTACCACTATTAAGTGGCCTATTTGATTTTAGATTTTGTCCCACTAATAAGTGACCTATATCACTAAACAAGGAGATATTTCTAAAATTATTATTTTAGTTAATTATAAAAAATATAAGAAATATGCATAATTTGATAGGCATGTTTATATTTGTTACGTAGGTGTTTTAAAATGATTTTGAGTTTGCGAACATCTGTGGAGTAGTTTGAGAGGTAAATCATTTCTAAATTTCACTTGTTATTATCCATAAAAGTATAATTGTAAAAAATGCTTAAAAATGCTATTTTCCTTGATTACCTTAAAAGTTATGCAAATTTAAATTATATCACTTAATAGTGGGACGGAGGGAGTAAGTAGTTTAGCTGAAAGTATACAAAATATTCTTTAGGAAAAAAAAATCAAAACTAGTGACAAAACCCCTAGGTGAACAAACTAGTGATAAGAAAAAACCAGTCATATTATTTCTACCAAATAAAAACCATTTCAAATAAAAGTGGCACAAAAACCCCAGGTCAAATATTTTTGAGTAAATTTAGTTTTTGTTATTTTAAAAAAACCCAAACATACCCTTTTTAGCTGCTTCTTCTTCTTCTCTCCTTCTCCCCATACCATTACCACGAGCGACAAAACGGATCTCCGCGAACACCAAAGAACAACGACATCTCCGTCACCTCCACGAACACCTCTGTTCTCCTCCAAGAACACCTCCGTCTCTTTTCTTTTGTTTTATTTTCGGATCTATCACCAACAATGGCTCACCACCACCAAACCAACAGCTATGTCCAGATCCGTCACCAACAACGCCTCTATTTCATCCTCGAACACCTCCTTCTCCTTTCTTCTGATTTTTTGTTCAGATTTATCACCAACGGTAGCTTCGCCACCACCAAACCACCTTTTATATCCAGATCCTCCGCCAATAACACCTCCGTCTCCTCCATTAACACCATCATCAAAAAATTACTATCAGTGTTTTTTCTTATTGTCTTTATCTAAAAAAAATTACTCTAGGGTTTTTTTCATTTTTTTTTTCAAATGCAGAGAGGGTTTATAGAAAATGAAATTAGGCTTAAGAATTCTCCTCCTTCATCACCAAATTCTACATCATCATCTTCTAATTCTTCGTCGTCTGATCATTCTGCTGCTAAATTATCACGTATTAATTTTTCAATTCCTCAGTTTCCTTTTGGGTTTGTTGGTGATGAATTTATTCAAGAAAAGAACATGAGTTTTGATGAATTTGGAGATTACAGAGATGCTAGGAGGGTAATTGAGGGTGACATGAGAAAGTTTTTGAAACCCACGGTACCAATTCCGATGCATAACTTGATGGGTTCAGTTCCTCCTGGTGGTGGTGATCTTGCTCTTCGATTCATTTTCCGGGAACTTCAATTAGTTACGGTATGATTAATTTTGATATTTTACGACCTTCAATTAGTTCCAGGTATGTTAATTATACAAAATTCATTACAATTTTGATATTTGCGTTTGGATTTCGATTGATTTGGTTTTGTTGCTGCTGTGAATCCAAAAAAATAGCAGAGATGGATACCAATTAGGTTAGAAAGGGAAGCAATTAGCTTAGAAAATGAAGCAATTAGGTCTGAAAAGGAAGCAATTGGGTCATAAAAGGAAGCAGTACAGGAAGGTTTGTATGAAGTCGAAGATGTGAGAAGGAAAAGGGTTTCTAAGGTAACAATCAACTACTATCTCTTTTCATTTTGTTTAAACCCTAATTAAGAATTTTTAACTGATGTTGAATTTCTCCATGGTTGGTTGGGAACATAAAGGGGAAAACACTATATCTTATAAAATGGTATGTAGCAGGACAACAATTTTCTTTCTGTTTTTTTTTCCTTTGATGTTGTTGTTTTTAGTTATCCAAATTATGGGATTTTCGTACTTGCATCAGGCTTGGTTGGCCGGAGTCGCATAGTACATGGGAACCTATTGAGAATCTACAAGAATGTTTAGATATTGTCGCTGCATTTGAAGAAAGGTGCCTGAAACTTTGTCTCTCTTTATGACTATTATAACTCGATTGTTTGTGTTTGATTTTTTGTTTGTTTTTGGTTATGTAAAGGTTATGTTCGAGAGTGCGAAAGAGGAAGCGGAGAGGTACATTTTTCTCCCCCATGAAGACAGAGACTATTGACGAAGAGGGAAAAGGAAATGAGACTATTGACAACTTATTTTCTAAGAGTGGTAAGCTTTCTATACATATTTATGATATGAGAACTTGTGACATGGTACAAAGTCATAGAGTTGGGCATCCAAAATAAGATGTGGATGAAAGTACTAATCGTTTTACAGGAGTTAAATGGATGACTTATGAAAACGATAGGATGTTTGAGAATGAAAATACTTCCGTATTAAACAAAGACATTAATTGCTCAAAATGGAGATAAGTCTGAAGATGGTGAAGGACATAGTTCAGTATGAAAATACTTTCGTGGAGCATTTTGACTCATTACGTTTTCACTGCCAAAGTTATTTTGACACTTTTTGATATTTGAGTGAACAAGGAAATCTACTGTAAATTTTAGATAAATCAAAAAGGTCAAGGATAATCATTTTCTTTTTTTTGGAAGCCAAGGAACTAGAGCGTCTACTTAGAATTAGCTTGGAAGTCGTATGGGCAATAGTGGAATCATATTGTGTCTTGTGGGAGGAATTTTTATAAGCAACGCAAGTTACTAATTCAGTCTTTCCATTACAAGAAGATATTTTTTTATACAGATTCCATCCACCATTTCACTTATACTAACTTTTCAAAAGAGATAAACTTTTAGGCATCTCATGCCCAACTGCCATGCAATCATCCGTTCCCATATAGCATGCTTATAGCACAGATATAACCAAATTGCTATCCTTTTCGCTTTCTTGTATTCGACTATTTTGAGTCAGTTCAGTATATTGGTTAATATCTTATGGATTGATATCATTATATTTGCATCTGCAGAGACTACAAAGAAAAAATAACGACCCTATCGATTATTGGTGATGATGATAGCGGTGGTGGGCAAAGCGTGGTGATGCAATTGCTCGAGATTGGTGGTGGTGGTTTTATTGGTGTGGAAGGTGTTTGGCGGTGGACGGTTGTGGTCTTTGGTGGTGGTCTTTGGATGGTGGAGGTGGTGCAATGAATCATGGTTAGTGTGTTATTTTTTTATAAGCCAACACAAGTTATTGCTATTGGTGTGGAGGGTATTTTTTTGGTTTTAATATTGTTATTGGCAAATGCATCCTGAACTTTTTGATTGTTTTTGAAGTTGATTGCTTTTTGTGGTGTTCTTAGTAGATTATTATTGTTTTTTAGGTGCTGAGAGATGTTGTTGGAATTATAAGAGAAGCTGCAATGTGTTGCGGATTTGTTTGAGATGAGCTACAATACGTAGAAAAATGATGAAACCTAATTAGGTTTCATCTAGTTTTGGTGAAACCAATTTTGGTTTTATCATTTTTTTCTATTTGGTTTCATCATTTTGTTCTTATTTTGCCTAGTTTTTTTGGTTTGGTTTCATCATTGAAGCTGTGTCGGTGAAATGACAATATGTGGAAAAATGATGAAACCTTATTAGGTTTCATCTAGTTTTGGTGAAACCAATTTTGGTTGCATCATTTTTTTCTATTTGGTTTCATCATTTTGTTCTTATTTTGCCTAGTTTTTTTGGTTTGGTTTCATCATTGAAGCTGTGTCGGTGAAATGACAATATGTGGAAAAATGATGAAACCTTATTAGGTTTCATCTAGTTTTGGTGAAACCAATTTTGGTTGCATCATTTTTTTGGTGAAACCAATTTTGGTTCCATCATTTTTCAGTTTGGTTACATCATTTTTCACGAGAAATTATTTGCACGAGAAATTTTGGTTCCATCATTTTTTCGTTTGGTTTCATCATTTTTCTCATTTTCGGTTTTGGTTGCATCATTTTTTCTCATTTTCGGTTGGTTGCATCATTTTTTCTCATTTTCGGTTTGGTTGCATCATTTTTCTCATTTTGTTGAACATTGATCAATCAAATTAATTGTTTGTGGTGGCGCTAGTGGTTGGTGGTGGTGGTCGGTGATAATGATGGCGTTTCTCGGTGATGGTGGTGGTCGTCTGTGGTTGTGTTGGTGCGGCGACGGGGTGGTGATGCAGTGGCGGTGGTGGTGGCGGTGGTGCGGCGACGGTGATGCAGTGGCGGTGGTGCGGCGGCGATGCTGGTGAGGCGGTGGTGGCGGCGGTGCGGCGGCGGTGGTGCAGTGGGGGCGTTGGTGGTGGGGTTGATTCTTATTTTTGTTGGGGTGATTTAAAATTAAATGTGGGGTTGTTTTTATTTTTGTTGGTGTGATTTAAACTAGAAGGGTAATATAGACAGTTTATGTTAAATGGGGTTTTTGTGAACAATTTGTTTTGTTAGGGTTTTTGTACATGGATAGTGACACCTTTGGGGTTATAACCCGCGCACCGAAAAAAAATAGAAAAATCTTAAGAACCGGAACCCGATAGCAATCGGTGGTTGAATGTGACTCAGTTCGGTATTGTCATCAACGGTCAGGATATAGTATAAAAAATCAATCCAACGATGTAGAAAGACCCTTCCTAAACCCCAAATTCTATCAAAATTCTTCAGCCCCAAACAAAACCCTTGTTATTCAACTTTCTCTTTCAGTTTTCTCCGCCTCTCCCTGTATTTTTCTTTTTACCGCAGCAATGGCGTATGAGGAAGATGTTGAGACCAGGCGAGTTCAAGTCCGTTTCGTGACAAAGCTCCAGGCTCCTTTGAAAGCTCCTACTACATCTATTGCCATCCCTTCCGACCTTACAAGATTGGGTCTTTCTTCGGTTGTCAATAATCTTATCAAAGCTGGTGAGTTTTACAAATTCCATGCTGTAAATTTGGGATTTAGCTGTTATTGTATCTAGAAACAGATGATTTTTATTTTTGTATTTGTATTTTTATTTTAGGTTTTAAAGCACAATGGTGTGGAAATATTAATATTCAGTACTAAATATTCTTACTATTTCATGCTGTGATGAATTTTGCTCAGGAAATTCTGATTGGGAGCCTCAACCCTTTGACTTTCTCATCGATGGGGAGCTTGTCCGGATGTCACTTGAACAGTTTCTTCTTGCCAAGGGCATTTCTGCGGTACCTATCTTTTTTAACACATTATTCCATCTGCTATAGTTGTTGTTTTTAGGAACCATTGGGTATCTTTTGCGGGTGCACTACTGGTGGAAGGGAGAACATTTAGGCCTTGTTTCTGCTTGTTCATTGTCTCCTTGCTCCTTTACCCATAGGACTGAGGGCCTTCTTTATTTTTCATGCCTCAAAATAGACAGTTTTTTCTTAAATATGAAGTTTATCGGCATCCGGATTATTTTCTTCTGAATCACGTTGTAACCTGTTGTATATAATACAGGAAAAAGTACTTGAAATTGAATACATAAAGGCAGTAGCACCACGAAAACAGGAAGATCCATGTCTGCATGACGATTGGGTCAGTGCGGTCAGTGGTTCTAATCCAGGGTATGTATGTGGATGTTTAATGCACCGAAGCAGTTTATGATACATACTCTATTCTATACTGTGGTCTCAAATAGTTTTCTTATGGTCATCTTAGCAGACCAGAAAGATGTACTCTCATATTGATTATAGCATTAACCTGAGATATTTACTCTTGTACAACAAAAAACAATTTGTTGCTCCATAAGTCTTTTACGTTTGGCTGCGTCATTTTGGATCATTATTGGTATACTAACTTTGATTAGTTCTTTATGGCAGGTTTATTTTAACAGGGTGCTATGACGGTTTTGGAAGGTATACTTTCCCGCTATGCTAAGTCTATGTTTCTCATTTTGAGGAGGGTGCTGTCTTTACCTTGGAGTTATAAAACTCTGTTGTTCAGAAGCTTTTAAGTTTTACTGAAGTTAATCATGGAAGGATACCAAGGTCCTCAGCATGAAATCAGTTTTGAATCTTGGATCCCCTCTGAATAGGAGAACAACAACCATCCTTGTGCTTACTAGCATGTCAACTGTATTACTACAGAAAATGTAGTTTGGGTGTCAAGAATCTGTACACAATAATTTGTTTTTGAATATGGTTGATTTGGTTCGTTTTTTGCCATGAAAAAATCAACAAAAACAGGACGTGACGATCCAGTTTCTAATTTTATTAGGGTGTGGAAAGGTGGATCATGTACCCATATACTAGAGGGACATGGGGATGCTGTTACGTCTATTAGTATCATCAATAAGAAAGGTGATTGACAGTGTAATTTGCCTTCTTTGCAAGTGTCTCTTTCGCAGCTCTGAATTGCTTATCGAGTTACTTATATGTGTTTTGAAGAATCCTCATATTTTCATGTCAAACAATTTAACAGTGCTTTTTTCCTACAGGTGCTGAGAGCAGCTTGACCACACATGTTGCTACTGCTTCTAAAGATAGGACAGTGAGGCTGTGGAAGGTATAATTGAATTACCTGTTAGACTTTGATCAGTAAATTTTGAAAGCCCTGTTTAATATCTTGTATCCTATACAAGTTTGATGCAGAGGAGCCCACTAATAACGTTAGAGCTTTTAAAATCCTGCGAGGGCACTCATCGTCTGTGCAAAGTGTTGCACCACAACCCTCTGGAGAAATGGTATAACTTATTTTCTCCACTTTCTAATGGCATGTTAAAAGTTAAGTTCATCTCCGTCTAAGCAAGCTGAACACAGGATTTATTGTTTTATGAAATACATTTAGGTATGTTCTGGTTCTTGGGATTCTACAATCAACTTGTGGCGGACAAATGAGTCTGATTCAGATGGCGACTTGGTGTCAATAAAGAAGAGAAAAGTGAACTCTAAGGCTGAGGAATCCCAACTTGAGGTATCCAGTCTTCATCTTCTCCTGAAATAAGTAGCTGACAATTACCTATAATATTTCTTGTTATAACCTGTTTCCTCGTTTTCTTTCATCAAAACTCACAGGATAGCTTAACACTAATTTCTGCCTCTTGGTATTCAGGGGGAAGCTGTGAGCTCACTTGTTGGCCATACACAATGCGTGTCTTCCGTTGTCTGGCCAGAAGAGCGAACTATATATTCTGCATCATGGGATCATTCCATCAGAAGTTGGGATGTTGAAACAGGCAGAGATGTCCTGAGCTTGGTATGGAAGCCCAAAACTTCATTATATCGTTTATATATCGCCTTTTTTTGCAAAAAAATATGAATTTATATGTGCTTAAATTTTATCAACTTTGCTTCCCAAGAGAAGCCAAGTGATACTGATTAGTTGCTAGCGAGGTTTGGCTATCTGTTATAATAAAAGGAGTGTAGCAAATATGATTATTACTCGTGTTATAATAACCATATGTAGTGCATTCTATAGTTCTGCGGGAAAGTTCTCAACGACCTAGATGTTGGAGGTGATAGTTCTGCGCTCATTGCTGCCGGTGGTTCTGATCCTGTTTTAAGGATATGGGATCCTCGAAAATCAGGTGATTTGAATAAAGCTAAACACAAAGTGTATATCATGCAGTTTTCTTAAAGAGTTAACCCCCCCCCCCCCCCCTCTCTCTCTCTACACTGTTAAACTTGGAATTCATGATACATACAGGATCTTCAGCGCCTGTCTTGCAGTTTACATCTCATTCTTCCTGGATCACTGCTTGCAAGTGGCATGACAGCTCGCGGCAACATCTACTCTCATCATCTTATGATGGGAAGGTGATGCTATGGGATTTAAGAACCGCGGTATTCTCCTCTTTTCTATTACAATGAGAATGTTATAGCTTTGTGCATAGTTTGTATCTATGATACTGGTCTTGATCTTCAATGTAAATTCATTTTCTTGCAGTGGCCTCTGTCAGTAATAGAATCTCACAAAGATAAGGTACCCAATTTACACCAGATCGGTGTATCGTAAGCTTGTTATGACAGGCCTGAGCTCATCCTAACTTCAAATTATGTTTTGCTAAACTGCAGGTATTATGTGCCGACTGGTGGGGCGGTGATAGTGTAGTCAGTGGCGGGGCAGACTCCAACCTTTGTATTTCTTCAGAAGTTTCCATTTTGTAGGGTGAAATTTCAACTTTTCTTATGGTTGTCGAGTCAAATTGTACTCAGTTTTGGTACCATACTTCTGTATCTAACTTTTTTTCTTCACAAAATGGATTATGCTAAAAGTGTTAGTTTGGTCAAACTTATGTATTTTGATTTTAGTTTTCATTCACTGACCTTGTGCAGATTCAGTTGATCAATATTGTGTAGATTTATATGTTAGTGAGACAATTCCGATGGAGTTGCTTAAATTGTGATTACTAGGAGTGATATTAACGCGTTAATAAACACAACACTGACCGCAGAACTTAACTAAAGAAACAGAAACAGGTGGCCAATGGCAGATAGTAGTCCAATCCACTCCCATTTCTTTGGTTTTGCAGAAGGTGTTTGTAACCTTCTTATAAAAATTGCATTTCTTGTATAGTAAAGCTGTTTTGTAGGCAAAGAGAATAACAAGGAGAAACTCATCGCCATTACTAGTTAATACAAAACAAAATTATACTCCCTCCGTTCATTTTTAATAGGCTAGTTTCTATAAATAAATATTTCAAAAAAATAGACTAACTTTCCTAATTGGGAAAGTCAAATATTACTTTAATTTTTTGGGACAACTTTTCTCTTAACTTCTTTTAATGACAACTTCTTTTAATAACAAGTGTCATGTGTACCATTTCACTTCACTTCTTTTGTTGACAAATGTCATGAGGACCATTTTCAATGATTAGTTCTCTTAATTTCCTTAATTTTCTCTAAAAATAAAACCAGCCTATTAAAAAAGGAACAGAGGGAGTATTAAAAAACTGCTCATGTTGCACAATTCATGCGTGTCCAGTGTGATAGTGCAGTGACTAAGTTATTGTTCAGTGAAATTGATTGACAGCCAATGGATGTACAGAGAGGAGAGGTCGAATATAGTATCTAGTGTCTTAGGAGTCTTCCTTTATAAAGTAGCTTTGTGGTAAGCTAAAATCTTCCTCTTGATTCAGAATTTCCACCTCCTCTTCATCAGACTTCTGTATTTTTCCATAGAAGAAATAAAAAAGAAAATTATTTAGCTGCAAATGTGCAAGATATGAGGACGCAATAATGTGAGACAGCTGTTAGTCTTGAATAGAGTTTTACAAAACAATTATTGTTGACTCCTACCAGCATATCCAGATTGTAAAAACGATCCAGCAATTGTAATACCTCATCTGGAGAGAATGGTCGATCAAAGCTAACAAATAAATTGACAAAGTGTTAGGCATAAAAGAGGCTTGAAATTGTGAGAATCTTCAAACAAATCATCGGACAAGTCTCGAAAACTAACCTTCTTCTCAAATACTCCATTAAACCGTAAAGAATGAAGTGCCGATGTATACCTACGCAGAAACAAAGATTAAAATTGCATAACTGCATAACTAAATGCCAGGACGATTTAGAGAAGGGCACAAAAAGATGATTACCAGCATAGATAAATGAATAGTGAATCTAGTTCTAATTATTGTTCCTTCCATTCTAACTACATAAACAAACCAAATCCTATTTCACCTGGTGTGCGAATCCCAATCTGTAACAAACCAAATCCTATTTCACCTGGTGCATGAATCCCAAGTCATAAAACTAGACTCAGCGCAGCCTTAACATAAATCTTTAGACAAAGGCCTATGTGTACATACTTCTAATCCCTTATCGAGTGATTTCTTAAATGTACAAATCAATCAAAGGATGTGCTCTGACTGCAACCAGACAATATTTGTAAGCCCTAACACTCAATACATGCAGCGAGTACCCAGCAAAGAATCAATAATGAAGTGTTACAGGAGATAGTGTCTTTGCTGAGGAAAATAAAATCCACTTTGAAAATCTGGATGAAGCAAGTGCTTTTACCTCACCTCTCTCCCCTAACCTATACGAACGAAGAAACTCGCATCCAACTTAACACAGAATCCATGAAGTAGAAGAAAACACTGCAACCCAACATTTGAGTTTTGACACCCAAAATACTACAATTCCTTATTTACCATATCATATATATTGTAGTCAAAGGGAGACCTACACTCCACGATTTCCAACATACTATCTTCTAAACAAATTCTTAGAAGTTGGAACCTAAGACTTCCTACACTGGCTTGATCCCCTGCAGGGTATTTTGCTTACGACCAAACATTTACATCCGAGAAAAAGAGTTACATGTCTATAGAGCCTAAATGAAATGCTTTCAAGATATAATTATGTTGGGTAATACTAGAACCATATGGACAGCGGAGGCCCGTATTCCTTCATCTCAGAGTTTTTAAGTCCTAAGCTCGTTGGACAACTTCAAAAGTGGTTTTCCCTTTGTCGCTTCTTTTCAACTCTTATTTATCACACTAACACAGCACATGTTGCTCAATGAATTATATAACCCTAGTAGGTCACATTCGAGATTTTCGAAAAACTTTTCGATGGTTAAAAATGATGTGTGCCTTATTTTTCCAAATTCAAGGTTTTCTTCATATCAATATATATATATATACTCAGAGCTCATTTGACTTCCATATTGGTTAAATGTTTTCGCTTAGAAGTTTAAGAGGTCAGTGTTAACTCAGTTCTAAGTCAACGTGTTCCACACATGGTTCCGTTTCACCATATGTGGTAGCTTGTACTACCTATGTCGTTTTGGCCTGATAGTTAGACATTACTAAGTAGTCTTTAGCCTCTACATAGACAACCTTCTATTTCAATAATTATTAAATATTAAGCCTTAACTTCAATTATTAAGCCTATACTTCAAGTACTGTATCAGCTGACAATAGAGGCCTAGCTCTTCACTGAGACTTGAATAGTTGAATGTAATAGCAGTATCATATGAAACTTCAATTTTAATGTAACTGATAGAAGTAATGACAAAAACCAAAATCACGAGGACACCCAGCATTTGAGATTGATCCCAAAATCTAGCTTAACATATACCTAAATGATTAAAGGGAAATGAATCTAGCTATCCTCCCAAATAGCTAAATAGCATCTCTCACATACACTTGTTGAAGTTGGAAATTAGAACCTAAAATTTCTAATACCGGCTTGACAACCCAAGTACTCTTGCTGACTACCAACAGCAGAACACTAAGTTGTGAAACAGGCATTATAGTGAGGTCTATCAAACATTTACATCTGAGAAATAGAGGTACATATCCATAACTAACTTATGAAAATCCTTCAAAGTATAACTATGACAAGTAACGCAATCAGATGGACTGTTAAGGCCAGTAATCCTTTCATTATCAGTGTTTTAAAAAGGCCTAAGCTCGTTGGATATCTTCAAAAGTGGTTCTCCTTTTTCTTTATGTTTTAACTTTTATTCTCACTTTAGCCATGCACAAGATGCAGAATGAACTATATGTCCGTTGGGCAAATTCAAGATCTACTTCGATTGTGAAAATGTTACAAGCCCAAATTAGATACCTCTTCACATCTTATGTGTAGCTCATTTGACTTCCATTTGTCCAAATGAATTTAAGAGGTTAGTGTTCTTGTTAGAAATGTAACAAGTGAAAATAAGTTCTACGGATGGTTGGTGCTCAGTTTGCTAGATATGGTTGCTTAAATGTCCTTTTGACTTGAAACTTAAGCATTATTACTAAGAAGTCTCTAGCCTACAAATGGATACGAAAATGCTATATGGCCCTCAGTATATGGACACAATATCAACACTGTGATGTGTCAATGACGTGGCTCCTAAATTGTTGGGGTTTTCTTTGGTCAAATGAGTAGAATTGCTCCTAGTTATATTTTATTTGTTTTCTTGATTTTTTGAAGGTCCCATTCTACTCTTTTGACCAAGAAAAAACCCCAACATTTTAGAAGCCACGTCATCGACACATCATGGTGTCAATATGGTGTTCATATACTGGGGGCCATTTAGCATTTTCGAAATGGGTATTCTTCTAAATGTTATGGCTGTATTTCATCAGTATTGGTAACATTGAAGCCGTAGCTCTTCTCGGCCTTTTACTGTATCTCTGAGCCTTGGATGTAACAGCAATTCCATATGATATTACACTCTAATATTACTGATACTAGTAATGACAGAACCCCAAATCATCGGGACACCAAACAGCAACCCATGTGTAGAACTTTTTCTTTTTTTACTTACTGGGCCTTGTTATTTGTGTTCCCCTGAGCAAGATAACGAGCATTTATTAGAGTGATATTGCCTTAAGTAAATACATACCATAGTCTTCCAATCAAGCAAGGCAATTTGTCTCTAATAAATGCTTGTTATCCTGTGATTGAGGGCACTAGATAGCAAGACTCTTGCTTAATGAGTTTGTAACATAAATACTAGCTCATTTGACTTTTAGCAGAAGTCATTGTTCATTTTTTCATTGTTCACCTGTTTTCTCTCTATTGTATCGAGGCTAATTGTACAGAAGTCTAACATGCGATATTCACATTTTCTCACATTATACTGAAACATAGAATGCATAAGTTCCATGATCAACTATTTACTAACATGTAAGCTTTGAGTGCTAATTGACCAATTACGCATGCATAAGTCTATCAATTTCATGTTCATGAATAACTATACTTGTAAATTTGCTAGTCTATGAAGAAATGCCGTATGTATACCCAGAATGAAGACTGCTAACCAGATCAAAATTCACAATAGCAGAAATTTAATCCATACCAGACCTAAAATTAAGATATAAATCACGAAAGACGAAATTATTTGAATATGTACCTTGTAATTTAGCCAGAGGATATATTTCAAGTGCTTCTAACAATCTCAGTTCCAATTCAACCTCCGATTGTTCCTAAACACAATAAAACAAATAGTAACGAATCAGAAACCTAATTTCGAAAATTAAAATCTGACATAGTGAAATAAAAAAAAATACATAATCATTGAATCAAATAAACCTTTGGAAGAGAAGACGCTGATGAAGGTGGAGCTTGACTTGGTGAATGTACTGACAAACCTTCTTGTTCCTCTTCCCGTCCAACTTCCATTTCTCTCATTTTTCCTCTATTTTCTTTCGTTTCTGAGCACAAAATTTCTAGGGTTTGGGTTATTTGATTTTGATTTGGTATAACCCTACCGCCAAAAGCTTGGTTTTTTTAAGGGATTCATTACACGTGGTGAAGTGTTGAATACGCGGGGTTGGGATTATTATACCCATAACCCTAAATTGGCGTGTGAATAGTTTAGGAGGGAGTGCTAGAGTAAGAAAATCTTTTAGAGCAACCTGGGTTGCACTGACGCGGGCACGACGCATGCAGACAGGGCCGAGAAGAGATGCCAATGAAATTGGTGATATTTCCCACTAAAATGTAGGAGTATATGTATTAGGCCTATTCCTATGCACATGCCAAACCATTTGCGCCACTATAGGGAAACCTCTGAGCGATCGAATCCCTAGAATTAATAACGCCGGCGATACAATGGTTATCGCCAAGTAGTTATTCTGCAACGGCTACTTCCCCTATGGCTCCTATATATACGCCATTTTACCTCGATAGAAAACTCACCCCTGCTTCTAAAGATATTTTTCCTCTATTCTCAATTTTAAAGCTTCATTACAATGTCGAGATCCAATAAAGAAAGGGATATTATTATGAATAGGTTCGGGTTAGAGCAAGAAAGTTATCGTATGAGGTTGCAAGAAATTGACGAAGAGGAAGCTGAAGATGATAAACTCCTCGAAGTTTTGATGCTTGTACATACGGGTCAAATACCAAGAGTTCCAGAGTCCACAGAAGTATTATCAAGAAGATATACGTATCGGGGGAGGGAATTTTACCATCAGAAGCTCATGCACGATTATTTTCTTCCCAATTATGTGTACTCTGATCGAGATTTTCAAGGTCGATTCCGCATGCCTCGTCATCTGGTGAAAAAGATTATTGAAGAGCTTTGTCGAGTGGAACCTCAATTCAATTATCAGTTTGATGCACTGAATATTAGAGGTCATAGTCCCGAACAAAAAGTTACTTCGGCTTTAAGGATTCTAGGTTATGGCACTCCAGCGGATGCGAATGATGAGTACCTTCGTATGTGTAAAACAACTTCTTACACTTACCTTTCATTGTTCTGTGAAGTAATGATTAATCATTTTGGTCCAACATATTTACGAAAACCAACCGACGAAGATGTTAGACAAATATTAAGCGAGAATGAGGAAAGGGGATTCCCAGGAATGCTAGGTAGTCTCGATTGTATGCATTGGGTATGGCATGGATGCCCTGTTTATTGGGCTGGTCAATATAAAGGTCATTATCCAAAACCAACAGTTATCCTTGAAGCTGCTGCTTCTTACGATTGTTGGATATGTCACACTTTTTTTGGTCTTCCGGGTTCACAAAATGATATTAATGTTTTTCACAAGTCGCCTCTATTTGAAGATTTGAAGTATGGAATTTCTCCATCTGTCCGTTTCATGATCAACGGCCATCAGTACACTCATGGCTATTATCTTGCGGATGGTATCTATCCAAAATGGTCCACCTTGGTTCAATGCTACCATCAGCCTCTTGCTGGTGCATTGGGCCTTTCATACCGATATTTTAACGATGCCCAAATGGCACTGAGGAAGGATGTGGAACGCGCTTTTGGAATTTTGAAGAGGAAGTTCGCTATCATTTGTGGCCCATATCGTGGGTTCAGTCCTCGTGAAATGCATAATACTATGCTCACTTGCATAATTCTTCATAACATGGTAATTCATGAAACCCGGCGTGATTCAGATTGTATTAACTATGATGATGAAGATTTGAGGCCGGAGATTCGACCTGAAAGAGGCCTCCCTGCAAGGAATTATGGTCAAATGACTAACTACATTCAAAACTGTAATTTGTATGACCAGTTAAGAGATGATCTGAGATTGAATCTTCGGGAAGAGAATGGAAGATGATTTTATGTATTTTTCTTCAGTTTAATGATTTTATGTTATTTATTTTTAATGTTTTAGCTTAAGATGATTTTATGTATTTTTCAACATTTCATTTCAAAGTCATGATAAACTTCAGCATTTCATTTCAAACTAATATTAATTGGAATGCATAAACAAATCAAATTAAAACTTAAACTAAAAGATTAAAACTTAAACTGCTACTGCTACATTAAACTAGTACATTAATCATCTATAGGAATTATTCATCAAACTCATCATCAGTTCCATCCTCACCATCATCATCTTCATTAGTAAATCCAACTTGCTTTTCAATCTGTGCTTGAATCCTGTCAAATTCGATTTACCACAGATGTTTTTGTTGGGCGTTCATAATTAAGGTGTTAGCTTGAAGAATGTTATGCTTGTCATAGTCAAACTGGAATTTTTCTTGAGAAATACGACTTTTCTTACTCTCCCGATTTTGAATTTTCCTTTGAATGGATCTTTCCTTCGCGACGGTCTTTTGATGATCCATAAACTCCGCCATGTTAAACCCTCCGGAAATACCTCCTTCTTGAGCTAATTTTCTAGCTAGTTTTTCCTGATTCCTCCCTGGAAGTTTTCCCTTATTATTACCATCAACATAATTATTGAAAACTGTGTTGGAATTTGAGATTGTAGGGGTATCTAGTGAAGAATTTGATGGACCTTGTGAAAATGGTGAAGAATTTGGTGTTGAGGGAGAAGAATTATATGGTGACTTTTCAGGTACTATTTGATTATTTTCTAAGTAATCGGGATTATATTTGTTCAAACACTTCAAAATATGATAACAACTTTCGAAAGCAAACTGTTTACCATGTTTTCGTTGCCAATCGGTACGAACCTCTCTTTCAAAATCAACATCAGTCTGATCACTGTCCTTTCCTTTTCTCTTGGCTTGTATTATCAATGCAACATAAGTGGCTACTTCCCGGTTGATTACAATGACGTGTTCTGACAATCCTTTTGCATCACGACTATTGATGTTCATGGTTTGTTCTTCATATTTTTGAAATATATTATCCCACATGGTGTTACCATGTTGTTGTGCACCACCGATACAATCTTGGGTAAAAAAACATAATTACGACAAATACAGTCATCTTCTATCATGCTGTATTTTGCACCACAGATTCGGTTCTTCTTACCTTTACCTTGAGTTTCTGCTTGTGAATCCATTTTACAAGAAAATATAATTGTAGAGGAGCTGTGATAGTTTTAGATTTGAAAAAGATTGAGAAATTAAGAAATTCTAGATAGATTTAGAATTTCTGGTGTGAGTTGATATGAGTTTGAAATCAGGTATTTATAGAGGGGGGAAATTGTAGCTGTTAGATGGTGATCTGGTGAGTGATTATCATACTAGCGAGTGATATCTTGCTGTCGCTGGCGATTGGAAGACTAACGAGCGATTGTTTGACCATCGAGCGACCAAGACTCCATCGCTCGCTGGAAACTCTGTCGTGTATGCCTATATGCCAGAAATAACATATTGGCATATGAGTTTGGCAGTTTGGCATACCCATAGTGGGTGCATATATGCCAAATACATGAGTTTGGCATACCCATATGAATAGGCCATATGAATGGTTCCTATCCCACTTTTCCTGATTCATATCTACCTTAATTCCCATCCCCAATTTTCCTAAATACAATCTCAATGAATTTTTATATCTCCTAAATACCCTCTTTTGACATTTTATCTACACCCATCAAACAACTCCAAACCACTTCTTCTCCATCTCATCTCCACCCACTAACCATATATCTACTCCATCTCCACAACCCACCATCATCTTCTTTTGATTCCTAAGGAAAATTAAAACAAAAAAAAAACGTAAAAGCTAGACCTTTGAATCCTTGCTAAATTGGGGCATATATGACTTAATTGGGGCCTATCAAATTTTCCTTCCCACACCACCAAATTACTTTGGACACCCAAATATCTAAGAAATACTAATTTATCCCCATATTAATTCCTAAAACTCGCTCATATAAATACTAATCTTTCCATTTCCAGTAAATCCAAAAACAAAAAAACCTTAACCTAAAAAACTTTTTATTTTCATCTTAATCTTTCCAAATTCTCAAAACCCTAATTTTCATCTTCTTCTCCAATAAATCTTCAATCCATACAAGAAAAAGGTAAATCTCCATCAACCCATTCTATGATTATTCTTATCTTATTGATTCACATGTTTAAATCTTCGTTTCTTCCAAATCAAAACTCTGATTACACCCAGAATCGGTTTTTATTGACATATCGAATAAACTGATTCTGGGTTTTGTTTTCGGCCATGAAGAGCATGCACAATAATCGGTTTACATGATGATTAACATCAGCCGATTTTTGGTTAGAAATAAAATATGACAATACATCACTAGAATCTGTTTATATATGTGAAATGTATAATCCGATTTCATAGGCTTTTCACCTTCCTTGCCAGAATCGGGTTTTATACATGTACCACATAAACTGATTCTGGTAGTCTCTTCAGAATCGGACCACTTTTGTTTCTTTATGTACCGATTTTTACTTGGTTTTTACCTGATTTTTGTTAAATTTTGGTGTAGAATGGACTTCGGATACCTAGCATTTTACAATCGAGAATTATCCTTGGAGGATGCTCTGAGGAAACCACAAAGAGTTCCAAAGAGAAGCCTATATAAGTTTGCTTTCAGAGGTGAGAACAATCTTGAACAAATGCTGGCATTGATTGATAAGCTGGCATTGGAAGAGCTTGTTGAGGTCATCAGGTTCGCTCGGATGAGGCGAAACATTATTTCAGCTGAGAGGGATCGCCACCAAGAATTGGAAAGTATGTTTGAAGAAATGGATGAAGCTGTTGCAATGGCTGATGTTGTTGCTGGTGGTGATGCAACTGCTCCTAATGCTGGTGTTGTTGGTGGTGTTGATGCTCCTGATGTTGTTCATGCGGCAAATGCTCCTGGTTCTCCTTAAGTTTTTAAGTTTAACTTTTTAATATTAAAACTTTAAGTTAGAAGATTTGTGGTTGTTTTTTGTTTTAAGTCCTTTGGGATGGTTTATATATGTAATATGGATGATATTTGTGTGGTTGATGTTTTTATTTTGGTTGATATTTGTGTTGAACTTCTTGGCACATAATGTTTAAATTGATTCTAGCCTGACATGCCAACAATCGGTCGACTCGATATGCCAACGTAAACCGATTGTGCAAGTCATTTTTCCTGGATGTTTTTCAAGCCAAAATCAGATCACATATTAAAATATATAAACTGATTATTGTGGGTGAAAATTCAAAATCGAACAAATCTTTAATCGGTTTATGTTGGTCATAATAACAACCGATTCCTTTTGGCATATCAACACAATCGGGTTTTATATAGCTCTTAAAATACCGATTATATCAAATTATTTCACGTTTAAAAAAAAATAGACGTTAGGGACTTTCTCTATAAATAGAGACCTCACCCTTGGAACCCATTTGCCCCAAAATTGATCATTTCATCCCCCTCACTCCATATACTCCACAACTACTCATTCCATACATATACATATAAGAAATAGCATTGTTTGACTCCGCGGAAGATTTGGAAATCACCAAAGCATGGTATGCGGAAAATCGACTTAGACGTCAATCCTCCGAAAGGGAGGATTCCAAAACCTTTTGGGCTAGGGCACACAACAAATTTATCCATGAGTTTGGGAATACTAATGCAATAAGTGGTCAACAAATCCATGCTAGACACCTAGTCATTGAAAAAGCGATACTTTCTTTTTTGGCTCTCCAACCTCTGATTTTTAACACTCTCCCCTTCACCTTATCTATTGCAGAATTTGTAAGTAATTTTGTGGTTCTTTTTACGTAACTGTTTGTGGGTGAAAACTATTCATGCCTATATTAGTAATTTGGGGTATGTGGATGAGGAATGAATCTAAACCTTAAACAAATGCACTGCGCGGTGAGTGCTTGTAGATTCGAGAGATCAATCTGTGCAAGTCCGGCCTAAACCAAGAAATAGCCGTTCCAGACTTGTTTCGGTCACAAAGTGAAGGAGATGGGGTTGATCTTAGGGAGGGAAGCGAAGAAGGTGTTGAGATTGTGAAGGTGTTGGTTATGTATGACTTGTATCAGAAAGCTGAACTGGCTTGCAGGATGTAAGCTATCATTTCTGGTGTTTGAATACGATTGTATCAACACTTGCCTATGTTATCTTGTCTTTTTCTGTTCTTGTGAAAAATAGGGCGGAGAACCTATTTATACAAGTCTTTTAGCCTAACCTTCGTATCTCGTGGGAAGTGGATAAAGTGGAGTGATGGAGTAGTGGAGTAGTGTGTTGGTGTCACACGACTAGGCTTTCCCAGTTCTCCCATCATCACTAACCGTCCATGACTTCCTGACACGTTCTTGTGATGGCGCGTTGTGCGCTGCACGCTATAAACCGCCAGACCAATACCCCAGTATGTATCCCCCAGTTTGTGACATGATTGATGTCTTGAACATGTGGATCGTGGGACCCACAAAAAATAGCATATAATGCTACGTTATTTAGGAAATTGATACTTGTGAAGTATCGTGTGTATACTATGCAGGTACTGCATCGAGTATATCCAGCATGTATGAAGCATCGATGTTTGAGAGTCTTAAAATAATCTCATTTCCATCCTACTTCATGTGATAGTTTGGAGGTTGTGCAAATAAGTCCTCCCTTGGCCGACCACATGGTGTGGTAGAGTGACGGGTGGTGATCACCATGACTCCGCACTGACCATTAACTCCTGACCAGGGTTGTATAACCATGCTGTGAAGTTGGACGGACGAGATGGTCTTTAAGACACGCATCTGCGACTGTTGGTGAAATTAGGGTTTTGGAGAAGGTGCACAAGCACCACTCTTCAGCCTAATCGAATCCAAGCTTGGGATACGAATTTTGGCTGGCCGACCGTACATGCATGTAGATGACATGACGGCGTTGGCGCCCATACCTCATTGTATCATGAAAGTGTGATCTGGGCCATTTAATTCGTCTTGCGAAGTGGTGTGGTTGAGATCAATTTGCGACAGAAAACTAGTGTCGCAAAAGCCGCTCTTCATGCCATCTTCAGGCGCACGTTCCAAGACGACCAGGCTTGGTCGGTCTTGGCCGATTGCTCCAACGTGTAGGTGGTAGGCTGGAGTTCACGTCCATACCCTGACATCCCATAGAAACATGATCTAACCACTCAATTTGTCTAGTGAAATCGAGTGGTCAAGATTAGTTTGCAGCTTGGGAGGTGCGACCACGCTAGTTTGGGCGGACGATTTGGGATAACTAGGCATGGTATGCCTTAGCCGATCAGGTGAGGGGATAGATAGGTCCACGGTGGTCATGTTGGTATGACCAGACCTGCTTGATCTAATCTCATATCCTCCATTCATGCAGGAAAAAATGAACGCTCGTGATTTCAAAACCCTAACTTTGGGTTTCAAGGTCGTGCGTCATGCTCCATTCGAGCGCACGAATTGGAATGACCAACCATAGTTGGTCCTGACCGATTGGTCAGGTATGTAAGTGGGCCCACAGTGATTGTGTTGACATGCTCCGGGCCCTTTGAATCAACATCTGCACCCTCCATCTATACCTGCGAAGATGGATGGTTGAGACTGTTTTACAACACATGTAATATGCCTCAAACCCTAATTTAGGGTTTCCATCCATACTGCTATGGTTTGAACGTTTTGGAAAGCTAGGCCAATCTTTTGGGGAGGCCGACCATGCGGGGCCTGCATTGGTTTGGCGGCGGATATTCCATACCTGCTTGGGGGTTATGGAATCGATCTGGGTCATCCAATCATGCTGGTGGAGTTGGATGGTCGTGATCATATCCAGACTGATACGGTCAGTCCGGATGCTCAATCGGGCTAGTATAACACCGAGAGTTGCAGCCTGTACGAGTATTTCGTACATGTTTCATTATAATGCTTGGAGATTCGTGTTTCTTTACTGAGAGCAAAACTCAGTCGTCATGCCGCACTGATAATGAGTACATGAAATACAAGGCTGGTTGCGCATTAATTAACAATGCTGTAAATTCACAGGGTATATGGGGTTGTTGCTACATGCTCCAACCTGGATGAATTTCGTGTATTTTATTCACAGAATGGGATTGTTGCTACATGCTCCATTCTTGGTGAATTAATAAAGTGAAGGAGTATCCATCACTTATTAATGACCTTATTTTTTACAAGATGTTAGCGCATAATTTTTAGGTTTTACAATTTTACCCTTAAATGAAAATCCACCATCAACAGACCCATGTTGTTTTATCTTCCAATGAAACACCACTAACAAATGTAAGTTTGTTTTTGTGTTTTTGTAGCATGAAGTCGTGAAAGCATGCTACTTGGAGGAAAAGGGGGAAGCATTCGCTTTCGATGCAAGCTATCACTTCTTGGCAGAAATAATCCCGGAGGATAACCCGGACTACTTGGATGATGTATCGTCTTCGGAGGAGGAAGATTGATGGTTTTAGAAATTTTTGTATAGGTTTTGTGGGTAGACCTCTATGTAAACCATCACAAGACTATAACTCGTCCACTAGGGTCGCCTAGGGGTTTAAAGGCTTGATGCATGTGCCAAATGCATCCTACAATAATAATGCAATGAATGGAAATTGGTAATGAAAGGAAATAATCGATTTATATATGTTATAAGTAAAATCCGAATACCAAAATCGGATTATAAACATGTCAACGTTAACCGATTATAGATGTCCTCTGTTAATTCGTAAACACTAATACAGAATCGGTTTACAAGTTGATGAACATAAACCGATTCTGTATACTGTTTACGAAAAAAAAAATATCAAAATGTTTGATGTTTTGACGAACTCTCTAACATTAGTTAATCTCACATCCAAAGCATATTTAACCCATAATAGATTAATTAATGCTAATTAATCAGGGGTAAAATAGGTACTTAGGTAATTATTTTGATAAGGGGTGATGTGTATTGATTTCTAATGACCTTTTTTGTCATCTAGCTATAGGCCCAAATTAAGTCCTATAGGCCCCAATTTAACAAGGCTTTGAATGTGTGATTGTATATACCGCTCCCAAAGTGCGGGTACATAAAGTTTGAGACCTACACTGTCCATCTAGGAAATTATCATTCCTAAACCCAAAAGAATGTATTGTTGATGCACCACCTAATATTGGTAAGGCTAGATTGATACGCAATATTAGTATATATGTCAATGGATGATTAGTGATCAAAGGGAGTCTTCCACGGCACTATTTACAAATAATCTCCCAATTAATTTTTTATGTACTGAAATCAAATTTAGGGTTTTTAATTTAATGGTGTTTAATGATTTTCTAAATGAAAAGGGAAGATTAATGAAGAAGAAGAAGTTGAATTTTATAGGCGGTAAATAGGAAAAACTAGAATTAAAAAATATATTAATTTTATAAATTTTGAAAATGATGGAAAATAGGAAAAGTAGGGATAGGAAATAGGGAAAACCTTATGAATATAATTTCTCAACAATGCTAATAAATCAAGAATACACGGCACAGTTTGGATAACTTTTCCTATGTAAAGAGTGGTTGGGATCTGTCCTTGGCAAAGATAAATCCATGGTTGTGGTTGTCCTGACCAAACCTTTAAAAGGGAGAAATGAGTAACCGTGTATGCCTGAATCCAAGCTTTCTGTTTATGCAGTTCCATGTTACTAGGATGAAGATCATCTTCCCAGAATTTGTTCTCTTTAACTTCCTTTTATATTTGTCAATTTTTTTAATTATTCCACAAATATGGAAACTGAATTATTCTCATTACTCACAGGATTACCACAATCGGATACGGTACCCAGCATATAAATTCAACCCTAATCTTTATATTTTCACTGGAGAAGATTACCACCATTTTTTCAAAAAACAATGCGAAATTATGTCTACCCAAAACAACACTCAAATGGAGAACCTTAACAATGAGGATAATCATTGCTTTGGTACAAGAAGCTTCTGGAGATGCAGATAGTTTCACTTATATCTTGCTGGGGAAAATCATGTTCCATAAACCCCTTGACCATGAAGATATCAAAAAATAAATTAATGCACGTTGGAGAATCTATATAAGGTATGAGATCATCACAAAGGGAACAAACCTAGTTCTCTTTAGATTCCAGCAAAAGGACTCTTATGATGGTGTTCGTTCAAAAACCTGGGATATCATGGGTCACATGTTATCCCTGATTCAGTATAATCCTGCAATAGCTATTAAGGATCACAAGTTTGAACATCACACTTGGTGTATCAAGCTGAGAAACTTGGGGAATGTCATTCTCACTGAAAGCTTGCTGCGGGATATTTGTAAGGATATATGCAAAAAAGTGGTTCCAGAAGGAAGGAGAAGATAACATAGAGGAAGTGTAACAAGTAATGTCTATGTTGAAGTTAAGCTCACAGATCCTTTAAGAAGAGTAGGATGGGTTGATAAACCAAATGGTCAGGGTCAATAGGTTATTTTACCATTTTGAGATGCATCCTTATAAAATTTGTACAGACTGCTGGGTAGTTGATCTTGTCGAAGCCAATTGAAAAAAGCTTGCTCTAGAACAGAAAGTTGAAGCTATGCCAGAGAATGAATTTGTTGTTTGGAGTTTAACCGAGGAAGGTAAAAGATTATTGGCTGCCTATATAACTAATACAGGTGCCAATATGATATAAGTTGGGGCTGAGACATCGAGTTGTGTAATGAATACCTCTATCGCTAATCCTTTTTTGCCTTCTTCTCAAGCGAATGAAATTCTAGATCGAGATATGGAAGATACTGATACGAGGAAAAACAATAGAACTAGAGATGAAGATGCACAGAAAAAACCCCCATCTCTCAATCTCAACCATCTCAATACCCACAATAACCCTATTTTCCAAACTATTTCTAATGATGTTGATGAATCAAGTGCTTACGGTGATCCACTGGTTGAAGACAGGATGGAATAAATTCATAATCAAGATCATGGTAATCATCCAATGGAATTTGATAGCACGGGATCTGTACCCAATGGAACGAATGCACAAAGTCACTATGGAAATGTTGCTACTTACCACCAGGTTTTTATTCGAAACCCTAACTTTAATTTTAAACATTCCCAATTCAAAACTCGTTGTTGCTTTTGGTATATTTATGAATTAGATTTTTTGTCTAGAATTATTGTGTATGCCTGTTTAATTTCTGCTGCCACTAGCCATTGGTTATTTTTTGCTAGAAATCTGAAAATTGTTATTATCACAACTATGCTCTGTGTGATTACTCTTTGCTTCCTTGATCCCTATCTTCTGATTGTTTTATTCATTATTGATTATGTGAACAATTTTTGTCTTAGTGTTTTCTCTTGTAGTACTAGTTGTCCTGTTAACTTAAGTCCCTACATTGTTTCTGATCTTTTTCCTCTTATCTGAATTATGAGAGTGTTGTCTTGGAATTGTCAGGGTTTTGGAAAACCAGATACCAAAAATAGTCTATGGAACCAAATTAGAAGCCAAAACCCTGGTGTTATTTTTTTTATGTGAACCAAAAATGGCTCCACTGAAATGAGGCAATATTTGAGGAGATTCAACTATCCTAATAATTGGATATGTCCTTCTGTGGGTCTCTCAGGTATTATATCTCTCGTGTGGAAGAGTGGTTTTTCCTTCAATATCATTCATTCTACTGACAAGATGATTAATGCAATCATATCATCTGACCCCAGTAAACCTGAGTTCCTTGCTACCTTTCTCTATGGTTCTACATACCATGATGAGAGAATTGCTCAATGGAACCACATTAATAGTATTAGTTCTTCTACTAATATTCCATGGGTATTAACTGGTGATTTAAATATAACCATGTTTGCCCATGAGAGATCGTCCAATACTAGACCAACTATTTCTGAGTTTCCTATTATACAAAAAGTCATTGATAGCTCTGATCTAAGTGAGTTAGGATATATAGGTTCTCAATTTACCTGGTCAAATAGAAAGTCTGGGGTTAATAATATTAAAGCTAGATTGGATAGAGCAATGGTGAATGGTCATTGGCTGCATCATTATAACAACTCTAAATTGTTTCATATTGATGCAATAGGCTCTGACCATCTGCCAATTCTCTTAGTTACCAACAGTAATGTTCACCAAGGAAAAAAGCCATATAGATATTTCAAGTGTTGGTTTAAGGACCCTACTTGTCAGCAAATTATTAAGAATGCTTATAAAACTAATCTTAGAGGCTTTTATTCTTACAAAATGGTCAACTGTCTTAGAAATGTAAAATATGAGCTAAAGAAATGGAATACTCACCATTATGGTAATATTGATCATAAAGTCCACTCTTTAAATGATCAACTTAGAACTCTGAATAGCAATCCTTATTCTATTCAGAATAATGAGGCCATAAGGGAGGTAAAACAGAATCTTGAGTTGGCTCAAAAAGCTCAAGAATCCTTCTATGCTAAAAAATCTAGAGTTGATTTCATCAAGAGTTATGACATAAATACCTCCTACTACCATACAAATGTTAACAGAAGGAGACATTTCAATCATATTAGTTCTCTAAAATTAGCAAATGGTCTTTGGTCTGAGAATAGAGATACTCTTGAGGACCTTCTTGTTTCTCATTTCAAAAATATTTCTACCACTACTCATCCTATCTTAAATGAGTATTTCTTGAATTGCATTGATGGCTGTATTACTAATGAGGACAATGACAAACTTTTGAGTCTCATTACTCTTGATGAGATTAGGAATACCATTAATAAAATGGCCTCATGGACTTCCCCTGGTCCAGATGGGTTTCCTCCAGGTTTTTATAAACAAAATCTGACTTTGCTTGAATATGATGTTTGAGAAACAGTCAAAATTTTTTTTTGATACCAAACATCTTCTCAAAGAAATGAACCATACGTTTATTTCTTTAATTCCTAAGGTAAACAAACCTAGCAATCCTTCTAACTTCATGCCTATCTCTCTTTGCAATTCTAATTATAAAATTATCTCTAAGATCATTGTTAATAGAATGAAACATTTGCTCAGCAAACTAATATCACCTTACCAGGCGGCTTACGTCCCTGATCGAAACATTCAAAATAATGTGGTGATAGCTTATGAGCTGGTTCATACTATAAAAAAAAAGATAAATGTGGTATCATGGGCCTTAAACTTGATATGTCTAAGGCCTTTGATAGAGTAGAATGGTCCTTCCTTATTGTTGTTGTTAAAATATTTGGCTTTTCTGACCATTGGTGTCAACTTATTTCCCAATGCATACGCACTACAATCATATCTATCCTCTTGAATGGCTCCCCTTGTAATTCTTTTTCTCCTACTAGAGGATTAAGGCAGGGAGATCCCTTATCTCCCTACCTGTTTATTTTGTGTACGGAAGCTTTTTCTAGGTACCTCATTCATGCTGAACAATCCAACCTTATCCATGGTTTGAAAGTCACCAAGGATGCTCCTAGTATCTCTCATCTTCTTTTTGCAGATGATTGTTTGCTTTTCAATAAATCTACCCATAGTGAGTCGAGTAATCTTATGTATTTTATCAAAGATTTTAGTAGTATATCTGGTCAAATGATAAACTTCGAGAAATCTGCCCGTTTTTTTCAGTATAAATGTTATTCCTGATCATTGTGTGTCGCTTATTAGATATATGAATGTCAGGAAAATTGAATTAAATTAAAAATACCTCGGTATACCACTCTTTCTTACCAGAAATAGAACTGAGTCTATGTCCCATTTAAACACTCTTCATGACGCTAGAGTGTCCAATTGGAAAGGTAAACATTTAGCGCAATCAGGTAGATCTATTCTTGTGCAGCATACTCTTAAAACTTCCTCCAACTACCACATGAACTCTTTTCTCCTTCCTGATTCAATTATTGATAAAATGAAAAAATCCCAAAGGGACTTCTGGTGGGGGGGGGAATGGTCACGGAGGTTACTATTTTAAGAAATGGGAAAAAAATTGTATGCATAAATTACAGGGGGTTTTAGGCTTCAAAAACTTGAAAAAAATGAATCTAGCTCTTTTGAAGAAAATAACTTGGATGCTTATACACTGTCCTAATGATTTGTGGGTTTAAATTCTGAAGTGCAAGTATTTCAAAAACTGTCATCCTCTTCATTACAAAAAACCTTGGAGTTGTTCTTGGGTGTGGTCTAGTATTTGCCATGGTTTAGATATTTTGAAACAACATGCTCATTGGGATATTAGAGATGGTAATTATGTCCATGCCTTTTCTGATAACTGGATTTTAAATCCAACTTATCCTCTCTGTGTAAACCAACCTAATCCTAATTACAAGGTTTCTGATTTCATTAGACAGGATAATAAGTCTTGGAATACTCCCTTAGTTCAGGCCTTCTTTACTGGGGAAAATAATCAGAAAATCTGTAACATGCGCATTCCAATTTTTGGTAAGGATGTTCTAGTTTGGCCTTATGCCAAGAATGGTACACTGACAGTCAAATCAGTCTATAAATTGCTTGCTTTAGAACTACCACATAACTCAGTCCAAAATCCGGAGATTGACACTTATAAAGCACTTTGGAAATCCTGATTGCTGCCCAGAACTTAGTTGTTCCTTTGGAAGTGTATTGAAAATATCCTCCCTACAGGTAGAAAACTTGCCAAATACAATAACACCCACAATGACAGGTGCAGTTCGTGTAACTTGAATGTTAGTGAAACTCCTGAACATATGTTACTTCACTGTTATTTTGCTAAAAATGTTTGGTCTCATATCCATGTTACTAGTCAATTTGTTTCGCAGGATTTTGACACTAATATAAGTGTTAAAGATTGGATAACCAAATAGTTAACTTCAAATCAGCTGCAACCTCATTCAATAATAGTCTTGACTACTGCCTGGGGAATATGGAAAGATAGATGCGCTAAAGTCTTTGAAAACGTTTCTCTAAATCCAATGACTATTGCTAGAAATCCACTTAAAATAGCTTTTGAATCTGCATGCTTATTAGTTCCTTCCTCCATGCCTAACATTGTTCATACTGCTGCATCTGACAATGACTCTAATTTTCTGCAAAATACTATCCATAATAGTATTGTTATATCCTGTGATGCCTCTTATGACAAAGACACTAATAAGTCTGGTATTGGGATTGTGGCATTAAATTCTACATGTGCTTTCAAAGGATGAAAATTAGTTTCGGGGCATGATGTGAGTCCTAAGGAAGCTGAAAGTGCTGCACTACTTGATGCTGTAAAATGGATCAGGGAGAAAAACTTTGACGATGTTTATTTAGTCAGTGATGCCAAAACTTTAATTGCCTATCTTAATAATTGCAGAGGACAAACTAGTTGGACCTCTTGCTCCATTTTAGAGGATTATTTATTTCTATTAAAATATGTTAACATTATTCAATTTAAACATCTTAAGAGAGATCTGAATAGAGCAGCAGACACGGCTGCCAAATACAGTAGAGTTGGAACTGTAACAAGGGAGTGGGATGAGCTCAACTGTCCCTACTTCCTTCGAAATTATGTAAACTCTCAGTAATCAATGATATTTATCTTCCTAGCAAAAAAACAAGCGTACTATAGGGGCGGCATGGTTTATTAGAGGGGTGGCATTGTGATAGTAATGTCCCTTTAGTTGGTTAGGGGATGTCCTAAAGGGAATGTAAATTGACTAGATTACCCTTTTCACCTTAAATCAACCAAAATCAAATCAATTTTTTTAAAACCTAATGAATAAAAAAAAATCAAATCAGTTTTTTTTTCATCTTCTTCTTCATCTTCTCTTCTCCTCCATCAACCATAACCTCCATTAAAACTGAAAATTTCATCGTTTTCGATTAATCGGCGATTTGAAAAATGTTTGGAAGAACCAAGTTAGGGTTTAGTTTATCGTGTTGGATTTAAGTTAATTTTGTATCAAAAATTAGGGTTTTGTATGAAATTTGATATTGAAATTTCTGGTTGCATGTGAGTTACGGTTGGTAATAACTCAAATACGAACCGTAACCGTAGATTGGGATGATGTTACGGTTGGTTTTAACTCAAATACCAACCGTAAGTTCTTAGTTTTGAGAAATATGTTCAGTTACGGTTTGTATTTGCATCATATTTATCAACCGTAATTGAGTTACGGTTTGTTACTCAAACAACCATACCAACCGTAAATAATCTTGTGTCTTAAGAATTTATCAAATAATGATTTACGGTTCAAATATTAAGCTGACACACCAACCGTAGGTTAGTTACGGTTGGTCTCGATTCATTAGTTACCAACCGTAATTTAGTTACAGTTGTTGGTCCAAATTTAATTACCAACCGTAACTGGTTTTACGATTGGATCTTCCCCAAATTTAACCAGTTACAGTTGGTATTCGATAATTTACGAACCGTAACTAAGAATTACGGCTGGTCACGAGCAAAATTGCAACCGTAAGTTCTTATGAAAATTTAAAAGTTTTGATTTTGTTACGTACTTTAGATAATTTTAAGAGATAAAAAGCTCAAAATGGGAACTAATTTAGAAGTGTAGCGGGTCACTGGAATCACTCATTTTGGTTGAGTGAATCAAAATCTAGGATTTCACAAATATCACAAAAGTTTTTATTTTTCTTCTCCTCCGAACTTTTTTTTTTAACTTTAAAAATCTGATTTTGTTTTGATTTTGAGTTGATATAAGTGAAATTAATCATTAACACTAAACTTGATTATCATTACTAAACTAGGTTATCAATAATGAGGGTTAATTTGTCATTTCCAGTTTTTTTTATAAGGGGCACCTTGAATGATCATGTAATGACCCTTTTTGTCCTATTATAATGTCGCCCCTCTAATAAACCATGGCGCCCCTATAATAAGATTGCAAAAAAAAAGAGTAATCGTGTATGCCCAATCGTCTCTCGCTATCTTACTGCCGAAATCCTCCCCCCTCAATTTCTTCGTCCTCTCAAAAAATAAGTGAATGGATGTTATTATCATGAGAAAAAATAATAAAAGCAAGGGCAAATCTTTTGGAGTTCTAAAACGCTGGTCATGTTTGAGAACTGATAGATTGAAAAACCTAGCGATTTTGCGGCTCAAATCCTAGGAACAAAAAGCAACAGAAGCAATTGAAGGATCAAACCCCATTTATGAATAAAGGAGGAGGTAAAGATTCCCTCTTATGTGTTCTCTTTGTCTCAAATTCAAGTTCATAAAATTGATCAGAATGATTGGATTTTGTTTCGCTGATGTTTTACAGTTCAGAAACGCTGGTCATGTAAAGAGAACCTTTCAGTTCACTCAGTATGTTATGGTTCAATACCTTAACAAATATCAAATAACTAAACTAACAGGTGAATACGGAAATTGAGTTGAGATAAGAAAGAATTAGGAGAGAATTGAGAAGAGTTTTGAGAGACAGGGAGCTGTAGAGAAGACTTGAAAGAATAATTGTATTTGCTTAATTTCAAAACTAACAGACTTCAGTATTTTTAGCTGACAATACTTGGCTTGCAAGTCTGCGCAATAATTCTAGTTGAACTTAATAACTACCTTAACAAAACAAACTAATTAAGGAAAGTCTAAATAAGGAAAACACTATAAAAGTGGTATTGGTATCACAACATCCCACCCTGCTTGAAAAAAGACATGTCCCCAAGTCTGAAACTCGGGAAATCGCAGCAATATTTCATCAGCAACCTCCCATGTTGCCTCCTTAGTAGCACGGCCTCTCCATTTGATGAGCCATTTGGTTCCAACAGCATTGCCCTTCTTATACATCTTACGATCTAAGATTGATTCAGGTTCCCACTTTTTATAATCCACTGTAACAGGCAAGTCAGTCTGTACAATGTCAGAAACACCAAGCTTGAGTTTCAAGAGAGAAACATGAAATACAGGATAAATTCTACTGGAATGTGGTAACTTTAATCGATAAGCCACAGTTCCAATCTTTTCCAAGACCTTAAATGGTCCATAAAATTTTTGGTGAAAGCTTTGAAAAATATGAAGTTTCTGCAGTTGTCTAACGATATGGTTAGAGTCTGAGAAAAACCAAATCCCCAACTGAAAAACTTCTTTCAGTTATATGTGCATCAGCATAAAATTTCATTCTTAACTGAGCATCTTGTAAATTAGACTTCAAAATCATCAAAACTTGGTCACGAACTTGTAAGACGACATCCACAACATCAACAGTAGTAGAGTCAGAAATATATGTTAAAACTGTTGGAGGAAGTCTGCTATACATAGCTTGATAAGGACTCATTTTGATTGTTGTATGAAAGATAGTATTATACCACCATTCATCCCAGGGTAGCCACTTCATCCAATCACTAGGTTTAATCCCAGCAAAACTACGTAAATAATACTCTAAAGTACTATTGGTAACTTCAATTAAACCATCAGATTGAGGATCATATGCAGAACTTCTACAAAGTTTAGTATGCTGAAGCGAAAAGAAAGATTCCCAAAAATGGCTCATAAAAATTGAATCCCTGTCACTTGTGATACTCTTAGGCATTCCATGTAAGCGAACTATTTCGCGAACAAAAACTTCAGCCACGATATCAGCTGAATAAGGGTGTATAAGAGTGACAAAATGTGCATACCTAGACAAAAAATCCACCACAACAAGAATAGATGTTCTTCGATTAGCTGGTGGAAGGCCATCTATGAAATCCATAGATATATATAACCAAATATCAGTAGGTATGGATAAGGGATGTAATAAGCCGGGAGGAGAAATGGATTCAACTTTGTTGCGTTGACAAATATCGCAAGAAGCTATATAATCCTTAACTATTTTCTTCATGCTATATAAGTGTAATGTGGTAGACAATCTTGTTGCTCACGTAACTTTGCAATGGGAATACTCAAATTAGTGTCATTATGACATTCTTGGACAATGTCAATAATTCCAGAAAATATAGGTGTAGTAATTGCCATTAATTGACAATCATTAACACGAGACAATGCATCATCCGTCATATTTAAAGCTCCAGAGCGGTAAATGATTTCATAATCATAACCAAGTAGTTTGGACAGCCACTTTTGTTGTTCCATTGAAGAGACACATTTTTCTAAGAAGTATTTAAGGCTCCTATGATCAGTGTATATCTTAAAATGCCGACCAAGTATATAAGGTCACCATTTATTGACTGCATTGACTATAACCAACATATCTTTATCATAGACTGAAAGATTAAGATTCTTACCTGAAAGTGATTTGCTATAGTAAGCAATAGGCCTTTTATCTTGTATTAACACTGCTCCAAGACCATTACCAGATGAACCACATTCTAAATTGAATTCTTTTGTGAAATCTGGTAGTGCTAAAACTGGTCTACTAGTCAAAGCCGTTTTGAGTTGGTTAAAAGTTGTAGTTGCTTCAGAAGTCCATATAAAAGCATCCAACTTAAGTAATTTTGTAAGAGGAGCATTAATCTTACCATAATCCTTCACGGACTTAAGGTAGTATCCAACTAAATCTAAAAACCCACGTAAAGCCTTTACTATAGTCGGAATAGGCCAGTTTGAGATACAAGAAATTTTATCATTATCAACTGATACACCTTCAGATGACACCATATGACCCAAATAACTGATTGTCTCCTTAGAAAATTCACACTTGGATTGTTTCAAAAATATCTTGTGTGCACGCAAGGCTTCAAAAACCAGTTGCAAATGTTGAACATGTTCAGACTCTGACTTGCTGTATATAAGTATATCGTCGAAAAATACCAATACAAACTTCTGAAGATAAGGTCAAATAATATCATTCATCAGACTTTTAAAAGTTACTTACAGGAGCATTAGACAACCCAAATGGCATTACCAGGAATTCATAATGTCCATCATGTGTGCGAAAAGTTGTTTTATGTATATCATCTGGATGCACACGAATTTGGGGATAACCCGATCTCATGTCAATCTTGGAAAATATGATTGCCCCATATAATTCATCAAGGAGTTCATCCACAATTGGAATTGGATATCTATCCTTAACAGTAGCTTTATTTAATGTTCTATAATCCATACACATACGCCAAGACCCATCTTTTTTACGAACTAAAAGTACATGAGATGAAAAGGGACTAGAACTATCTCTAATCAAACCTGCTTCCTTGAGTTCAGAAATAACTTTTACAATCTCCTCTTTTTGAAAATAAGGATACCTATATGGTCGCACATTTACTGGTGTAGAATTTGGAAGTAAGGGAATACGATGATCATGCTCCCTTTGTGGTGGTAACTCAGTAGTTGAAGCAAACAAATCAGAAAAACTTGAAAGTAAATCTGAAACTACACCACTTACCTGCAGTTATATTCTGATGAAGTTGATTGTGTGACCAATTGAAATAGATATCCATGGTGAGTGTCTTGAAAAATCTTCTGCATTGGAATACTGTCGAGTAACAGAATGGAAGCTGACTGATTACCCACTAACGTAAGTTCACTACCATTGGAAGTAAACGTCATATGTAACTTCTCAAAATCCCAAGAGATATTACCCAAAGTTCGTAACCATTCCACTCCAAGTACTGCTTCACAAACATTCAATTCTAACAAAAAAAACTATGTATTGAACTGATAATCTTGTAATTTCATAGAGATATCAGAACAAGTTCCTTGCGTTTTTAGTAATCCTCTATTACCAACCATAACACTCATTATATCAATAACTGACTTAGCTGCAATGCCACATCTCTTAGCTACACTAGGATTTAAAAAATTGTGAGTTGATCTAGAGTCAATCAAAATTGTAAGTGGCTGACCAGAAATATATCATGTGACTCGTATAGTGTTAGGGAATGGAGAACCAGTAAGAGCATGAAGCGAGATTATGGGTTCGTGATGCATATGATTTGCAATAGCAGGAGTGACCATATCTTCTGTACTAGTAACTGAAATGTCTTCTTCACCGTCAAAAGTAGTTTCAGGAGCCATCTCTAAAATTAATAATCTTGAAGTTAATGGTTTTGCACAAGTATGTCCAGCCTTATACTATTTATCACAATTGAAACAAAGGCTTTCTTCACGTCTTTGTTGTTGCTCTTCCAAAGATAGCCGCTTAACTCCAGATGAAATCGTATTCTTTTTAAAAGGTACATTAGCTGAAGTATCAGATGAATGAGATACATGTCTGTATGGAGTTGATCTCCCCATAGTTTTGTAAAAAGAAGAGTTTGAAAGTAACACATATTCTTGTTTAATATCTTTCATAAAAGCTGCAGCTAATGTTGATGGTTCAAATATCTCAACAGCTGATCGAATTTCCTTTTTAAGAGATCTGATAAATATATCGATAACATAATCATCGTCTGGCAAGTCGTTAAAGAAATTAAGAAGTTGTTCAAAATATTTAATATGATCACGAACTGAACCTTGTTGAGAAATTGTTGAGAGCGCCAAACATGGATTAGCAAACTTCTTATCTGCAAAACATTCACGAATAAGTGAACAAAATGTAGCCATGTAGGGTTAATTAACTTGGGTTGAATCCAGCGATACCAAGCATTGGCTTCGCTTTTGAAATAGGAAGTAGCAATATCAATTTTCAATGCTTCAGCTGTATGATGCAAACGAAAATATTGATCTTCCTGAAAAATCCAACCAGCAGGATTCGTCCCTTCAAAGGTAGGAAACTTCAAGTTATTAGGTATAGGAGAACCGAGAATACCACTGCTGCCACCTAAACCACCACTTCCAGGTACACCACTGCTGCCACCTAAACCACTACTTCCAGGTATACCATTATGCTCTAATTATGTTTGGAAGGCACGAAGCCGGGTATATTTATGCTCCATACCACAGCTTCCAAATACTTATGTAAACTACCACGAACTTTGCAAAATACCGGAGCCGGGTATTATCTAATTAGCGAATTCCAAATGTGTATTAAACAATCTGCACGTATGTCGCGGTTCAATGTTCCTATAGATAATGAAAGTACATCATTTTACCATTCCGTTTCTCTCTCTTCAAATATTGGGCGAGTATCCGTATCTAATTTCATCCCTAGTTCTTTTGGTGCAATGTAGTACCGCCACCTAATTCTTCATTAAACGTAAGCTAAATTCCATCCCTACCGTGACCGCAACTCTAATTTCAGATTATTTTGTATGTTTTCCTAACTTTTGCTTTTTGTTTGGATTGTGTCTAGGGTTTTGGGTTTTCGGCACTGGTAAAATATTTTCCTTAAACTTCTTTTAACATTCGCCCAATATCTGAATCCATGGATTTATCATGGTTATTTTAATTCTGGAAGTAATAACGTACTAGTTATTTCGTTGTTTTATACTTATTTGTGTGTTTATTTTAGAAATGGAGACACAATTCCGTGGGTTTTTCATGGTTATTTCAATTCTGTAAATAATAAATTACTAATTATTTATTTGTTTTGCCCTTATTTGTGCGTTTGTCGCTGAATTTACTTTGTTTTGTCTAGACCATGGTTAAGTCCTTCATCTTGAAAAAAAACAACTGTTTATCATTTCAGATACTGACCCTATAAAACCATACATATTAAATACAGATTTTTATTCCTTGACATTTAACCCTGTTTAATTCTTTGCAAAAATTATGTATAGTTCTCAAAACAAACCTACTGAAACTTTTGACCGGATTGAGATTGAATGATATATCGTGTAGAGATTGAATTGATATAATGGTAAAGTGATTGCTTATCCATGGTGTTAGGAAAAGATGTCTGCTACTACATCGGGAGGTGCAGCAGATACTGACATCCAAGATGATGTCAGGTCCAAAGAATCGTTAGAGACAGCTGCTTGCATCGAGAATCAACCATAATAAGTTTGTTTTATTAGTTTTAGTCTTTTAGGTTCATTAATATTTGGGTTTTATAACTAGAATGGCATTGAAATTGTGAGATGGTTTGAGAATAGCCATGTCAAAGTATCCTCCGCCCTTTCAAAGTATTGTAGTTGCTGCATATCCTCGGAAGAAACTGACTTGAAGCATCTTATGTGTATAGCAAGTTTGTTCACCTATAAAAGTATCGGGACAACTACCCGAAAGTAACAAATCACTCAGGCATGCTACTAATGTCCACCATCAGGGGTCGTTTGAGCGATAAGGCTTGCGCAGTATTTGCTTCAACGGCAGTTGGCCACTTTCTGGATATGCCTGATACCAAAATCAGTAGTGCAATTTTGCATTATCTACTCTCACGAGAAATTGTGAAACAAGATGATGGTGATCCATTTTGTATGAACTTTGGGGTTGGATGCCATGTCTTGAGGTTTGGGATGAAAAAATTCGCACTTGCTACATGACTTAATTTCAAGTTGACAGCGGCAGGAAGTGAAGATGTAATTAACCCACTCCCAAAATCTATCGTGGATTCACCAACCATGAAAACTCATTTCCCTGGAAAAAAAAGGTAACAATAATTGAAGCCCTGACGCGCTTAGAAATAAACGATTTGACCACCTGCACTGACGATGAGAACGCTAAGTTGGCACTTCTCGTTTTTGTCCACGTTTTGCTTTTGGGCTTCCAGCATAGAGATGCAATAAACAGTGTATATTGCCATTTGGTGGATAACTTTGATACCTTCAACAAGTGCCCATGGTGCCATGTTACTCTCAAAAGAACTATCTACCACTTTCGATCGGCTCTGAAGGTGAAGGATGGAAAGAAAACTAATAAAGCCAGTGTTGTCGAGAAAGACAAGGGACCAAAGAAAAGTGGTGGGTTGGGATTTCCTCACTACAAGTTGTTTGGACTGTCACATGCTCTGACGGTAAGTTGACAATAGCTCTATGTATTTGTTAAAGTGGACTTATTCATCTTGTATGCTTGGGCGGTTTAGTTTGTACAGTTCTAGTTCTTACTATTGCTGCTATTTCAGGCTTGGGCATTGGCAAGAATTCCTGCAATTAGGGGTTTATGTGGATGGGTTGTGTTGAAACATACAATCGGTCGATGGCCCACCGTCATGGAACGTGTATCTTGCACTAAAACACCGAAATACAATGAACTTGTATCCTTGAGAGAAGGGCTAATTGTGGATTATGATGAGTACAAGCTGTATAATGGTGACTACCTTAGATTGTTGGGCGTAGTAGATGACAAGGAGGTGTTGGAGGATGCTTTGGAACCATCTGATCTTTCAAAAAAATCTAGTAGGGTATGTGAATCCTCTTGGTCTGGAATGGCGAAGGAAGTTACATGGGAGGTTGGCACAAGATACTGTGTACGAAGCTACACAGTCCCAGTCAACATATATGTTAGCTAGTTTTATACGCGAGTATTTGACTACAGCTGAGATAGAAAGGAGGGGAGAGACATCATGTGAGGGAGATAGGGTTGCCGCCACATCGAATTCCACACCAATGGAAGGAGCTAGATTGGTAAACAAAGAAGAAGAAGAAGTAAAAGAAGAAGAAGAAGGTGATGATGGTGGTCTCTATCCAAATGTTGAAGGTGCGTTGCCCATGGGCTCTGGAAAAAATATCTTTAATGTGCCTAGTGAGGAGGATTGTAAAGGGGATGAAACATCTAAATCTCCAGTGGATGCGGATGTTGAAATTCTGTGGCAGTGTGATTATGAATCAGTCATTAATACTGAAGCAGTTTTAAAAGTGTCAAGTGAGGCAGATCGTAAAGGTGATGAAACAGCTAAATCTCCAGTGGATGAGGATATAGAAATTCTGTGGCAATGTAACAACGAAGACAAATACCCTGACGTACCCAACTTAAAAAGGCGTAGAATCATAAAGGCAGGACGTCAGATCTCATCACCGTATGCACGCCTCACGTACAAAGGATGGCTTAGAAATGACTATGCTGGGGATAAGATCGAGGATCCAGGTATCTCAAAGAGTGGAATTATGTCCTTGCAGACAAAAGAATTGGACTCCTTTTCGGTTTCACTCAAAAAGTGAGATAATAAAAAGTTACACATCTCTTCTACAGAGAAAAAAATTAAGGAGGAAGATTACTACACGGTGATGGGATATTTCTATCAGATGTTATTTCGAAACAATGGTACCTGGAATATTATCCAATCCTATTATGAAAATATGTCACACCCAATCGTTGGATCTTGTAATGGTCTGGTATGTTTCTATGTTTCACACCATGGCATACAAGATCCTATTTATATTATGAATCCAACAACGGGTGAGCACCTCCATCTGCCACAAATATGCGATCCAACACCAACGCCACAAATTAGTTGGGATCCAAGATACGTCGTAGGGGGTTTCAGCTACTGTGAACATACCGGTGAATACAAAGTAGTTCGAATTCAAGTGGGCAATATAGTGGACGTGCACACACTAGGAGACAACATGAGCATTGTCTTGGATGGGTCTTCGAATATATTTTGGCCGCCTTAGAAGTTGATAGCCTTTGGAAAGAACAACGACATCCTATTGCAAAACAACCGCTGTTTAGAGCGCTATAATGAAATCACCAGAACTTTGACAGAAATTTCGGAGACAAGGTATGGTACTGCTGCATCCAGCAATAGTGATGAAGAAGATGATGTTGAGGAATAAGGTTTTGGAAGCGACGATGAATATGAAGATAAGGATTCTGATTATAGTTCTCCAGAGATTCAGAAAGATCGAGAATTTGTGCATAGTTTCAAGCTTAAGTATGATTAACAAGTTTTTCTTCAGAGGTTCTTATGTCTGATCTTCTTGTTGCTGGTAAGAATTATCTTGTTCTTGTGTGAAGTTCATATAAGTCGGCCGGTCCAAGTAGTTGTTTTCATTTTGTTGTCTTGATGAAATATATCAGTGTAGTTATAGTAAATGTGGGTGTTTTTCTTTTTAGGAGTTTGAAAAGGGTGTGAATGGATATTTTGAATGCAATGCTGTAAATGTTAGCAACCGAGAGTACTGTAAATGCTGATCTCGCTTGTAATGAATTGGGTCTTTTCTGTAGATAGTGTTGAATGTAGATTCAATCAGGAGATAATTTAATTTTGCAGGATGTTGTAGCATTGCAGGAGAAAACAACTTGGGAGAACATACAGAAAATGCATACAATTTTCAGGATTTAATATAGTTTGAAGGTAGTTACCCAGTTACCCTTTAAAAATTTCCTCGGTCAACCAATCAAAATCGAGGGTTTTGTCCACCTAAATATTTACTCTTTTATCTAAAAAAATACCACTGAATACGCGACACATTTGCTATTCATTTGCGAAATGTCAGCAATTTTCCTTGCAAAAAGTAGCACTGAATGTGCGACTCCAGTGAGATTGATTAACGACACTTAATATAATGTGCGACCCCGAGCCGAACGACTCTTAACTTAATAGCACAGGTTTTACGACTAGTATATGATGGATGTGCTACACATGAACGACGTAGGGCCTAAAGTCGTTTAAGCCGACTAAACGTCGACATGCTCTTAACTTAATAACACTATATTTGCGTTACCCTAGTGATGTGTGTATGACATATGTGCGACGAATTTTAATGGCTTGATTAAGGAAAATTAAAAGCTAATGGTTACTTTTTCTGGTTCGCATTAGTGATTCTACTGTTTGAATAAGAAGTAAATCTAATTGAAACAACATCCTATTGAAGTCTCAAGAATAGAGATTTGAAATCAGTTACACAAGATACTGTTTTTTAGATTGACATGAATCATCATAACTAAACAATTTTAAACTTCATTATACCATTTAGTTAATCGACTGCAACACAAACCTGATAATGATAGCTGATCCACCATCAATGGGAATCCTAAGTAGTCATTCAACAAACGAACCCCACAGAAACGATGTAAATTCTGATCAGAACCTTAAAGTACCATCAGGATTTTCCATCACGAGTCTAATTAAAACTCTTTTATTGGAAACCCTGAATCACAAACTTACCAGCCTAATCAATACTCTTTCATTACAACAACCATATATTTTATCGATCAAACATCCAAATCAATCATGCACCAGATCCCATTTTTCGAAATGTGCGACCTCAGTCCGAGGATATGTTAGGTAATCAATATTTTGTTGGGGGCGAGTTAGTCAAACAAAAAAATGGAATGCTATTATGTTAATTGTGGTATTTTGTGTTTCCTTAACTTCTATTGTGGTACCAACCATCATTGCCCCATACCATTATTGTTGTTGGTATTATTATTGCCAGTCGAACCACCAAAACCAGGAGGTGTGTTAAGAGGAAAACGAGCAAGAAGGTGTGATGCCATATTACGGGTAACAACATCAGCCAGATTGTTGATATTTTGCGTGTTCTGCTGCATCACAGGCTCCATCTCTTTTTTATGATTAGCTAATATAGTTTGCAAACTTGTATCGTGTAACTTTTGAGTTCTTTTCATCAGTGCATCTATCACATCAGCTTTCGTTTGATCATCATTTTCAGAAGTATCAATAACAGTTTGCATAAAATCAGTAACAGTTGTGTTCAAGGTATTGATCATAGCCGTAAGTTGGTTAACTTCTTCGGTAAGAGTCATGGTTGCAAGCGGAAGCTAAAAGAAAAAAAAAATTAGGGTTTTTTTGATAATAATCTAACCTGCTCTGATGACAGATGTTATGGTTCAATACCTTAACGAATATCAAAGAACTAAACTAACAAGTGAATACGGAAATTGAGTCGAGATAAGAAAGAATAATGAGAGAATTGAGAAGAGTTTTGAGAGACAGGGAGTTGTAGAGAAGACTTGAAAGAATAATTGTATTTGATTAACTTCAAAACTAACAGACTTCAATATTTATAGCTGACAATACTTGGCTTGCAAGTCTGCGCAACAATTCTAGTTGAACTTAATAACTACCTTAACAAAACAAACTAATTAAGGAAAGTCTAAAGGAAAACACCGTAAAAGTGGTATTGGTATCACAACACAGTAACATTCCTTCCTACCCACCATACTTATCATTTTGCATCCCATCGATTCCCAGATACCACTTTACCTCCTCCTTTTTCTTGCTCTTGAGTTTTGTATTTGGTTAAAATTATCGATGATTATGAGAACTCTGATGGCGGTTATCTCTGACTTTATTCTTTCCCACTTACCCTGCAAATTGGTTTGTGGTTCAAAGGGCATTGATGGCTATAGAGGACGTCTTCTTTGTTAATTTGTGGGTCTGGACTCTAGGTCTTATTTTGATTTTGGACAGAGAACCAAGTACTTTTCTTACTTCTTTTTAATAATTAATGATTCATTATTGGTTGTAGGTTTTGATATCTCTTTTATCTGTGTACTCAGGTCTGCAACTAATCGAGAGAGATGCTAAGGTATCCATTCAGTTTCATTTCGAAAATTTTGTCTTACCTATAATGCTTATCAACGATGTAACTAATAGAGATTATATGGGTTTTGAGGTACCTTTTCCTAAAAGTTTGGATTTTGGTGATATAGGTTCTATAACAAATGCCTGGATTTTTAATTTAGTGTAGAACATAAGGCCTTAATGTGTAACTAAACATGCTTGAACCCATCTTAGGAAGGTCAATTAAAACAATTACAGAGCTTTGTTAGATGTAAAAGATGAAGATGTGTACATCTTTAAAACGGGTGTAACTTTATGAATTTTTCTTATTTCTATTTAACATATACCCATCAAATGGCCGTGGTTGATTCCCTGAATCAGAATCTCATTATTCTATTGAGTAAATGAATTTCATTTATTATCGCATGCCGTTTTTTTTCCTGATGTTTTCATAATCCAGACCCAAATACAATCTCAGAGTAAGAAAACCAAAAATAAGAGAACCATCTTTCTGTCTTCTTCAACTCTCTGCAGCATCCATGCCATGTTTCTAAGACATTGCTCATGTTCGAGTATCAAAAAATTGCGGCTCAAACCCTGGCATCAAAAAACTTATGAAGAAAAACTCTTTAGGTCTTGAATACAGTTTTCTTCTCTCCCTCTCCCTCTCTTAGTGAAGCAGTCATAGGGGAAATGGTGGTGAAAGGGATTAGGTTTGCTGATAATGTTGTTGAAGGTAATAATACTTTCAGCTTTGAACCTGCGCTTTTTGAAACACAATAATTAGTTAAAAGAATTTAAATTTGTTTACTGGATTTAATTTTTTTTTTCTTCTTTTTCGTTTTCTTACAAATAAGAAGAACCAGTTTCGATCGGAATCACTTCTGTTCAATTTCCATTCTTATCGACTTTGGTCTTATTTTTCACAGTAATCGTCATTTGGTCAAGGAATTTCATAGATCTCTCAAAATTCACTGGGAAAAATTATAAAAGCCATATAGGTTTGGATCTTCAAATTTGTTTTGATTTCTTGGAGTTCTTTTCTGTTTGCTGTCATTAAGAATTTGAGGGGTTCATTTTTAATTAACGTCCAACTTCGTGTTGATGAGGTAGTTTCCAATTGCATATTTACATAACAGTAGATTTACCATCAATGTCATTTTTGGAGAAACGTATAATTATCTGGGGTTTAATTAGCAGTTTATGATTTCATGATCGTAGCAGCATTTTAGGTTCGTTTCTTTTATTGCCTGAATTTAATCGTGCATGTATTTTAATATCAAGTTTCAGTAGTTTGTTTTCAAACTATTTCCTTTTAATATACTTCTCATGTTTATGAGTTCTTAATCTCAGAATGGTTCAAGAAGTAACAAAGTTTCTTAGCTCCATTGGACATCACTTTGCACCGATCAGTCCTATCATGTCCCCTTTGTAAGTTTTGATCGCCCAATTTACATCTTTTTGATACATGATTTCCGCGGAATTTAGTTGCTTCATTTTGTAATTTCCAGCACGCTCCCTCATTTCCTGTTTGGTGTTACAGCCTTACAGGGTTGTTAATGAAGTTCTATAAGCAGTATGGTTGTTCTTATGTAAGCAGTTGAACCCAATGCCGTTGATTCAGTGCAAAGAAGAGAAACAAGGATATATAGTAAGTCGTTGTTTATCCCTTCCCCATCCAATTAGAGGTTGTTAACCAGTTGTGCCGGAAAATCCATTGTTTTCGTCCTACGTCCATGCTAAATTAACCTTGATGGTTTGGTTAGTTTAGTGCTATTTTGTTTTTATGATGTGACATCTTCATTTCCTATTTTGCGCAAGGTCTAGAAGACTTCTTACAATGTTTATTTGTATTTAGGGGAAATGAAATTATTCATCGCACTTGATTGCACCGTTAACCAAACTGTGGTAGTCATTTGTGGTAGTTAAGGAAAACATACAATTCCTCGCCTAAAAGAAGGGTGAGTATACAATGGAAGAGCTTATATCGTTGTGTCATTTCGGAAAACACATTACAGTGAAATTATAATGCCCGTGCCGTTACGGCACGGGTTAAGCTCTAGTTATTGATAGATAACAAATTTGTGTAAAAATAAACAGATTGTTATAAACTTATGTTAAGAATATCTAGGGAAAATCCCGTTTATTACCGGGATGCCCTTGCGTCTAAACCTATAAATAGAGGCTCTAATATTAGTTTATTGTATACATCTAATAGAATTTCTCACTCCTCTCTTCCCTTCTACTTTGTGTCCTTTTCTATTTTCTAGTTTCAAAACACATCATCAACATGCTCTAATCGCTGAGAAATTATTACAATCGATTTTCTTTTTTTCTTTTATTTTTTAGAATATACTCTATTGTTTTGTTATTTTGTAAACCCTAATTTTTCCTAATTAGGTTTAAGTTTTTTTTTTATCTAAGTTTATTTAAAATATACTTTTGTATATATCGGTCATTTGATTTGGCTTAATCATAGCCAGTATCATAAGATTACCAATAATTTAATCAATCTCTTTGATTTTTATCCCCCAAGAACGACAAACGAATTCTTCAACTGTTGATACCTTTTAGTGCCACCTTTTAATATCAATCTCCCTGCATATATTTACATTAGACGTATTAGTGGTTACGGTTGTTCACATATGATATGATATAAATATATTAATTTAGTTTCATGGGAGCAGTAGATTGATCCTCTTATGGATCAAATATTTGATGTATCCAGTGTGGACAAGAGAAACACATACTGATTCGGTGATAAAGATCAACGGATGATTGACGAAGCCGATACAAGCAATACATCCTATTAATCGTTGTATGTACAATTGAGTTTTTATTTACATATTATTTTTTTTAGTTGGATATGTGTCATGGCGATCAACTTTATAGAATAAGTTTGATTTTCTTTGAGTTATTTTGCGTTTGGGTCGTGAATTTTGGTACGTATTTGTGTTTGAGTCCTAAATTTGTCCAATTTATTATTTGGGACGTAGACCTGTTAGTCAAAGTAGTCAAGTAACCAATCCGTTAACATTTTAAACATCCGTTAGCTAAAGTATTACTCTCCTGTTTACGCCATCACCACCTCAAGATCCATCTCATCTGAGCCACCACCACCTCTCGTCGGATAATCCCCTTTAACACCATAGGATTTTAAATCAACCACTTAACCGATCAGGAAAAGATAAATCCACCACCACTACCATATTCCTTCTTCCTCAGACTTTTAGGTCCAGTTGGTAACCTTAACAACTCATCTCTTAAACCTTTAGATTCATAACCACAATCTCTTCTACCTCCTGGTGGTTCATAATTGCCTGATGCAAGGTTTTTTATTTTTATTTTTAATGTTTTGTAGATACTGCAATTTACAAACCAGGAAATCGTATCGACAACTTTTGTTTCTGCTGCTGCTACCTTCGTTCACGTTCTTCTGCATAACACTCTCTATGCTTCTTCTTCCCATGCATCTATCCCTCCTTTTCCCAATGGATTCAACATCTCTTAAAACCCTAGTATTCGATATTAACACAGAGTCTCAGATTCAGATTCAGAAAAATTCCAGAAATTTCGACATCCCCCCTCCCTTTTAGAAATAACAACTTTGATTAAGAAAATTTCAGTTGAGATATTGGTAGTCGGTATTACAAATAGATAGATTCTGAATAGGTAGACGCCAATTTAATAATTGCTAGTAAATTGAATTGTTTCCTAGCGAGAATCAGAGAAAGAATAGAATTCAAGAATCGAAGATGAAATCAAACAAACATTTTGATTTTAAGAACAATTTGTAACAATGATAGGTATCGAATTTCGTTGATGAATAGAGTTCACGGACTGGTGAGGAGATTTTCTGAAATTTTGTTTTTTCTTTAGATCGGACGAAGAGATTTTTGGGTTTATTTAGAACGGGCAATTGGGGGATACATTTATTAATTGGGGGATATAGCTACATGACAAAATAGGTGTCCCAATAGCAATTCTGGGTGACCCCCTATATAATTATTTTTTTAATTCCTAATCTAGCCCCCACTAATTAGGATTAGTGATAATTATAATTAGTAAAATGTTAAGTATTTGGGGGATAAATTAGTGTGTTTTTAGTTTTATTTTTATTTGTGTGGGTTAGTTGAGAGTAGAAGGAGGGAAAAAAATTTTGAGTGAATTTTTTTTTTTAAATGGAAGATGATTGTGATGAGAGACTTGCAGCTGCAGAATCTTTAGCTCAACTACAACAACAATCATATCATCAATCTTCGGTTAATGATAACAACTCACAATTGCAGTTGTTATCATGAACCAACACCCTTGGATCATGATTTTCGTGAGCATGAAGTGTTTTTTGAAGAACCAACCCAAGAAAGTAAACATGTCCAGCATACAAACAACCCCAACACACAGGTAATGCTTCAAAGAGGTCGAAAATTTTGATTATTCTTTTTCAAACCGCCATTTTTTCTCTGAAAAACCTAAGTGCCGGCACACTCGTGGTATGAATACTACGCCGGAACTAGTGGTACCGGCGTGGTATTCATACTCCTTTCCATGCTTAGGTTCAAGATATCCCCCATTTTTGAAACATCTTGGCGTGGTATTCATACCAAATATCCATGCCTAGATACATTTACACTTTTTACCTACCACCGAATATTCCATGGAATATCCATACCGCATGGTTTACTCCAAACTTACTATGCTGGGGTACCTCAAGTAAAACATACATGAGTTTTTGTTTTCGATCTTAAGTACATAGCTTTCTATTTTATTTTTCGTGAACTAGCGGCACTTAGTACTGGCGTAGTTTGAAATTTTTCGTGAATGCCGTAATCTGTCTTGGGGGAACTTTACATATATACCATGCCGGTTTACATGAGCCGGATACAAGAGTTAATGATATTTTGAACCTCAGTACCGGCGTCTAATTTAAATTATCGTGCATGCCGGCACTAGGTACCTGCGAGGATTTTACCTTTTCTACAATGCCGGCATCCTTTATCCCGGCATTGCTGTTCAAAAACATACATTGCAAGAACATTATTATGTGGAACTAATTCAATTTTATTTTCATTCATGCCTTAGGTTGTGACATACATCGCTCCAAATTCCAAACCTCTCTTTCGGGATACGTCCGAATACTATAAAATGCCTCGGGTATGTTACCAAACAATACTTTCACCTAGTTTTTACAATTTTATGTTGGGATTGCTTGTAACTAACCTTATAATCTTTCCTTTTTGTCCTTATATAGGGAATAAAATCTCCAACTGGAGCAATTTCTTGGGCAAAAGAGACGGCTCTTAAGAACATGTGTGTCTTAGTGAGGAATAGCCAAGGTTCAGATGTTCGTTTTGAGATGGTTTGTGAACGACATGGAAAATACAAGGATAATAGCCATAAGAGAAAGGGTTATGTATATGAAAAGAAGACTAATAGGGTATACAAGACTAAAACGAGGAAGTATGAGTGCCCCTTTAAGCTTGTATTCCATCTAAGAGACAAAGGAAAACAAGAAGAAGAATGGGATTGTACGGTTTGTTTTGGGCGTCATAACCATCGGGATCCGAATGATTTTGTTGGTCACTCCCTAGTTGCGAAGCTAAAACCTCATCAATTTGAGGATGTAAAGATAATGACCAAAGCATGTATCGTGCATGCCGACACTAGGTACCGGCGAGGATTTTACCTTTTCTACAATGCCGACATCCTTTATCCCGGCATTGTTATTCAAAAACATACATTACCGGAACATTATTATGTGGAACTAATTCAATTTTATTCTCATTCATGCCTTAGGTTGTGACATACATCGCTCCAAATTCCAAACCTCTCTTTCGGGATACGTCCAAATACTATAAAATGCCTCGGGTATGTTACCAAACAATACTTTCACCTAGTTTTTACAATTTTATGTTGGGATTGCTTGTAACTAACCTTATAATCTTCCCTTTTTGTCCTTATATAGGGAATAAAATCTCCAGCTGGAGCAATTTCTTAGGCAAAAGAGACGGCTCTTAAGAACATGTGTGTCTTAGTGAGGAATAGCCAAGGTTCAGATGTTCGTTTTGAGATGGTTTGTGAACGACACGGAAAATACAAGGAGAATATCCATAAGAGAAAGCGTTATGTATATGAAAAGAAGACTAATAGGGTATACAAGACTAAAACGAGGAAGTATGAGTGCCCCTTTAAGCTTGTATTCCATCTAAGAGACAAAGGAAAATAAGAAGAAGAATGGGATTGTACGGTTTTTTTTGGGCGTCATAACCATCGGGATCCGAATGATTTTGTTGGTCACTTCCTAGTTGCGAAGCTAAAACCTCATCAATTTGAGGATGTAAAGATAATAACCAAAGCATGTATCAAACCAAGAGTGATTCTCAGAGGCTTCAAGGAAAAGGATGAGACAAACGTTTCTTCCCTAAGTACAATTTATAGCGCACAAGCAACCATTAGAAGGTTGGAATGGGAAGGGAGGACCGTTATGCAAGAATTTGAGAAGATAGTTTGGGATCACAACTACACGCGAATCATTAAAAGAGGTCCGGACGATAATCCCCTTCAAATATTCATTTCGCATCCTTTGCTTTCATAATTGGCTCATACGTGTTGTGATGTTCTTATGATGGACTGCACCTACAAGACAAATAAATACAACATGCCGTTGTTCAATATCGTGGGGCAAACATCGGACAAGGTAACATTCACATTGGCTTGGTGTTTAATGGAAAATGAGAGGGATTACAATTATCATTGGGCATTGCGACAATTGAAATTATTGTTCCCGGAAAATCGATTTCCGAGGGTCATCATAACCGATCAATTTGACGCATTAATGAATGCCATATCCGACGTATATCCGGATGCTCAAAATTTCCTATGTACATATCATATAGGTGAAAATGTGGAAAAACATTGTAATGCTTTGTTTGAACCCTCTAAGTTGGATATTAAGAAGAAAATGGTCGCGCAACTAGAGGAAGATGTTCGCAAAGAGAAACTATCGCCCGAAGAAGAAGAAAATGAAAGAGGAAACATTAAAGAGCGAGTCGACAAAGAACACGGTGAAAATCACAAAAGGTGGTTGGAATTTCTGAAGTATTGGGAGAAAGTTTATTGGTCTCTTACCGTGGACATGTATGAAAAGAGATTGAATATGTTTATTGCCAAATATAACGAAGTATATCCAAGTGCCGTCTCATATTGTCGGGATAATTGGTTGGATAAGTTCAAGGAAAAATTTGTGCGTGCGTGGACAAATCGTTATAGACATTACGGGAATGAAGCAACTAGTATAGCGGAGTCCTCTCATGGGAGATTTAAAGATCTCATCCAGTCCGGGCAAGGAAACGTGGTTACGGTCACCGAGGCAATGGAGCAACACTTTAAGGCTGATATCGATAGGATCAAGAAGGCTTTTGAGAAAAGCTCAATGGAAAGGATGACTCAATTTCTTAAATATACTAAGTTGCTCCAAGGAATAGAGTTCAACGTCTCCCATTGGGCAATAAACATATGATGAGACAAATGCAATATGAGAAAAATTACGGAAAACCGGGTGATGTGTGTATTTGTCCCGACATGTCTTCATTGGGGATTCCGTTTCGTCATATGCTTGTGAAGTATGAAGATGTGATACCTATTGATGTTATTGATCCATTTTGGAAGCAACTAACTTTCGACCTTCCACCTACGAAAGATCCCGGAAAATCACCATGGGTTACAAAGGAGGCCAAGGAATTCTATGAAGCTTACTCACGAGCCAACTCGGCTAGCCGACAAGTGTTGTTGAGCCAACTAAGGCTAATTACATGGCCATGGATAGCACCAAGTGAAGAGCCAAGAAAGGGAAATCCGCCCGGTAGACGACAAACTAAAATTCCAAGGAGAAAACAAAGGAAAGAATTGAAAGAAATGACTAGACGTGAAGAAGAACTCGCGGAAACTAAGAGACGAGATCTATCCGCAAGTGAGATTTCGGAAGCCAGATTCGCGGAAGCTCCGGTTCCAAACAAACGGAGTAGGCCAAAGAAGGAACCGATATCAAGTCAACATCAAACGACGGGTTCCGAAGCTACACCCATAGTCGATGTATCCGAGGTTCAAAGGAAAAGGGGAAGGCTGCCGAAGGTACCCACATTAAGCTACCAAGGACAACAAGGTGAGCATTCCGAGGCAACACCCATAGTTGATATATCCGAGGTTCAAAGGAAAAGGGGAAGGCGCCGAAGGTACCAACATTAAGCTACCAAGGACAACAAGGTGAGCATTCCGAGGCTACACCCATAGTCGATGTATCCGAGGTTCAAAGGAAAAGGGGAAGGACGCCGAAGGTACCAACATTAAGCTACCAAGGAAAACTAGGTGAGCATTCCGAGGCTACACCCATAGTCGATGTATCCGAGGTTCAAAGGAAAAGGGGAAGTCCTCCGAAGGTACCAACATTAAGCTACCAAGGACAACAAGGTGAGCATTCCGAGGCTACACCCATAGTCGATGTATCCGAGGTTCAAAGGAAAAGGGGAAGGCCTCCTAAGGTACCAACATTAAGCTACCAAGGACAACAAGGTGAGAATTCCGAGGCTATACCCATAGTCGATGTATCCGAGGTTCAAAGGAAAAGGGGAAGGCCGCCTAAGGTACCAACATTAAGCTACCAAGGACAACAAGGTGAGCATTCCGAGGCTACACCCATAGTCGATGTATCCGATGTTCAAAGGAAAAGGGGTAGGGGTAGGCCAAGGAAGAATATTCTCCCGTCTAATACCAAAGACATTTGGAGTGTAGGGATTGAAGATGATGGTTTGGATATAATAAAGCATAAAGTTGGTAATATGAAGATGTATAAGGATCACAGAACAGGTAGGACCATTAGAACTTATCATACGAAGATAGAGTCTTACATAGACCAACTTCCTGAGGTTATTCGCGAGTTTATTGTGTACACGGATGATGTCGATGGAGATGGAAATCGTGGCTATCATTCCATGACCGAATAACTAGGAATCTTCGAGACGGATGTTAGTAAAGGAATGACACCATGCCGATATGCTAGAATGAGGATGGTCGATCAACTATTGAAGATGAGGAGCTTTTATGAGCAATTGGTTGGTCACGATGAGGTGTTTGATGATATGTGTGCTCAAGTGTTAGGGCCCGAGCAGGAAATGGCATTTCTTCCTTCTCAATATTGGATGAGGATGCCGCTTTGTGGGCATCTAGTAGCGGATATATTTAATTGTGTTGTTCTTTATTTTACCCCCACCGTAGTCACAACATTTACACCAAAGTGGCAAAAATGTGAGGGGTCCCTTAAGAATAGAAGAGTTGTTTTGGCGTACGTGAACGACAATCATTTCGTTATTCTAAAACTCAAGGACAATTGTCCATTGCCACCTGTTTGTGGGATGGTTAAAAACAAGGAACTAGATCCAAATATATGGAAGGGATGGATGGAATTGTATGAGGAGAATCACCAATTATGGGATGCTTTGGCCTTATCAAATAAACCTCTTGAAGAGGAGGAGTTGAAACTTCATACGTGTGGAGGCGATGATGAGTAATTTGGATATATGTGGTTTACTAATACGCCACCTTTTGTTTTTTTGGAAGTTTGAATTGTAATCATTAAACCATATGCCATGTATGTGCCAGTGTGATTTGATTCAAACTTTACTATGCCGGTACTTGTACCGGCGTTGCAATATATGTTCTCTTTTGTGCCGGAATAACACCATAAGTACACATATATGATTTTTCCATTTCTGGCATGGTTGTGTCTCTATCGACCATGACGGAACTCTATTTTTTTTCATTCTGGACACCAATAGAATTCCGGCATAGTACACACGATATAGACTATGCCGGTTTTGGAAAATAAAAAGTTAGAAATTGTAAATTGCAAGACACATAAAGTAACATAAGCAAAGAACTAATACCATAAAATAACATAAGCAAAGTTTTACCAAACCAAATGTAAAGTTAAGAAGTTCCAAACCTAAAACAAGTGAAAGAAAGATGTTCAAAGTTTAACAAGACACACAAACAAACATAAAGTAACTCTAATTGTTCAAACCAAAATAATACTATAAAAAAAACACACGATCACTCGGTTCTTGGCCTCTTGTGTACCCTCTTCTTCCTTTCGCCCCACAAGTCTTTTGCCTCAGGATATTCAATTTGGTATATCTTTTGGACGACGTTCTCCATTTCTTCCTGGGTCAACAACTCTCCTTTCTTGGTCTTCTTCTTAAAGAACCTTGACAAATTTCCAATCCGCTGACACTGTTAAGGGATTTTTCAACATGTATTTAGTATGTACAATTGTATAAGTTCATACATATATATTAAAAGAATAGTAATGCACAAGACATACGTGCCAAAAACGTAACGAGCTGTAGAAGTTCGGGCACACTTGACGGAGTTGTGGAGGGACGTGCTGGTTGTGGAGGAACTTGTACGGTATCCGGGCGCACAACATAAGGATGCGAGTACTTACGATGGCCTCTTAGGAAGGTTGGATCACTCTCACAACCATTCTCAGCCAATTCCCAATCAGCCCTATTCAACACAAGTCCCTTTTCTTCCCTTTCAGTCCAATGTGCAAGAACAAGTTTAGGGTCATAAACTATGAGAGTATGGTTCTTATCTGAATGACATTGAGGAAAGTCATGAGAGAATTTATGATATGATGTATCTGTGAGATCTTTCTGCTTGTACCCAAGTTGGCGCATTACACGGCGAGGGTTGTGCATAACAAATCCTTTAGGGTGAAATAAAGGTTCGTTGTAAAATGAAACATTGTCACGCCTTTGTAAGTGAACTCCTCTGGAATTCCTATACGGGTCAAACACAACGTCTTCCACAGCCACCGAGTCCAAATACATCCTCATTGCAATTAAACGTTTCTTGTTATTGGGCCTCGGGGTATTTTTGAAGTAGTATTTCTTAGATAGAGCCTTATTATGTTCATATCCACGGACAGTCTTCAATCCTTTATACCCTACGAACAAACTTCGGAAGTGTTCATAAGCCCACACCTGTGCCCATGAAAAATCGTTTCAATGAAATGTGTAAGAAAAAAAAAGGGAAACTAATAAATTTAATGATAACGATCACAAAATAGGTTCTCTATACCTGAATCACAGTGAAATTCCCATTAAATTGACGTGATTTTGCCTTAGAAGCTCGACGCATTTCTGCCAAAAAATGTGCCAAGAAAGCAGTGCCCCAAGAATACTCATGAACCTTTTCCAACGGATCCAAGTATTGTAGGAGGTTCATATGCACCCTATTACCATTTGCGTCAAGGAATATAGCGGAGCCCAAGATGAACAACATATAAGCAGCGGCACTTTGCTGAACTTGTTCGGGAGTCAATACTTTGTTCTTCGTATCCCCAAACAGTTCAAAGAGTTTGACGAATGTGATAGTCTAGTCTGGGAAGTCCTTGTCTTGTAAAAATTTGCCAAAGTGGTTTCCTTGTTCCATCCAAACAACCTTTCAGTGAGCTCATAGATCTTGTCCCATTCTAGGTCCTTAGAGTCATCTCCTACCTTAACGGCTTTCCCAACAACCTCTAAACCTATTATCCTTTGGACATCTTCAGGGATAATGGTCATCTCACAAAAAGGAAAATGCATGGTGTCAGTTTCAGCATAAAACCTCTCCAAAAAGCAGTTTGCCGTGACGGTATTAGTGTCCACATAATTCTTTATCGCAGGATACAACCCAGATGCTCTGACTACTTCCTTAAGAGCCGCACACTCATCCTTCAAAGTCCATACATCCGATTATTGATGGCGTCTAACACCGAAGGCTTTCTTGTGGTCCTATAAAAACACACCAAACTTAGTTGAATTCACTTGATCGTAGTTAAATATTGTAATAACAAGATGGAAACGTCTTACATAAGTTTGATAGATCCAACGAGCCCAAGAGTCTTTGTAGGAAAATAAGAGTTGCGGGTTTTTCGGTTGACCCCAATGTTTGCCATCAACGAGGTCTGGAATAATGTCATCTTTATCAGGCAGATGGGCTGGGGGCGCCTTTTCATCATCCTTAGAGGATTCAACTCCGACATCAACTGCTTGTGAGGATGAGCCACCAGCTCGTTCTGGTATAGGCGCAGTTTCCCGGTCATCATCATCATCATCACTACTGGTTGAGTCCCTTATAGGTTGATCCCGAATTGTGACCTTAGCAGTAGCCGGATCAGGACGGCTACGTCGAGAAGACTTACGTTTTGGTTGTAAAACAACTTTACCTTTTCCTTTGTCATTTTTTTATGCTTTGGACCTAAGTTTCCAATACGTTAAACTAAGTTATACACTGGACGCCGGCATAGAAATGAAACCAAATATGAATGCCGGTAATCGAACCGGCATAGTAGGAAATTATAAATTGCATGCCAGTTTTATTGAATTATATACAGGGAATAACAAGTCTAAGGAAACCAAACAGGCATAGTTTTTAAAACTATCGAGAATGCCGGAATAAATGCCGGCATTGTCAGACATATTTATGAGGATGCCGGAACTGTATGATTTTTGAACAGAGCTTTTAACAAGGCAGGCAAATAAATACGGCATGGTATTAATCAAATTTACAATGCCGGGACTCGTAACCGGCATACAATTTGACTAATTTATAATGCCGGCAATATCATGCAATACAATCGGGATTGAAGACATAAAATCCGACCTGATTTTCAAATTGAATTCTACCGCGAACAGAACAGATTTTCAATTGACTAGACTGCAATTTCAAATTATAATTGTGGTGTAGTGTAAAGACTAAACAAGAAATGATGACTTTGTGTTATATATTATGGGATAAACCCTAAAAATAATTCAATTCAACAAATACTTCACTTACCGCATCAAATTTGTTATGCTTGCCTCACCCACAGACTCTTCAGTACTTTCTTGCGGTTCATCTACATGTATTTGTGGACTGGGTTTTTCACGAGATTTGCGAGGACCCATTGTCTTAGGTATGGAATATGAAATAATATGGAGATTGAATACAAAGGAAGATTGAATAATTTCGTAGACAAAACCGTCACTTAAATAGAGTGAGAAGTTTTTAACAGACGCATTAAGGATTTTGTAACCGTCCAATAAATGGGTTAAAATGGTTTGTAACCGTCAAACAAGTGGAATGAATGAGTTTCAAATTGTAACCGTCAGAATTCCGGCATGTATACATGAAACAATTCAATGCCGGCATTCGGACAATATGTTTAAATTGTCAATATGATGCCGGCTTAATATTTGGTGCACCGTTCAATGTCGGCGCCTGCACTTAAAAATAATTTGGTGTATTTATCAATGCCGGTATGTGAAAGAAACTTGATGAAATAAACAACATTAACCACAAACCAAAGAAATTTCATATTAACCATAAGGAAATAGACTTAAAAGCATTAAACACTTGAACAACCTTACACATAAAATGAAATATCTCAAGCTAATTGCAACTAACATCATTTCTTGGTACGAGATTCAACAAACAAAGCGGTTTCGAAATGCCTAAAAGGCTCTTTTCTCCATTTGGTGTATGCGACCTGAGCTTGAAACCTATTATCTCGGTATCTTGCGAGAAACTCGTTGTATTTGCGACATAATTTTATGAGGGCAGTAGTCCGATGTGATACAAACTCATCCCCGTAAACTATTTTACGTTTTTTGCACTTATCGTCCACGAACTCCCGCATATAAGGACCATCCGCAACAAGACCCAAAAAAAGGTTTGGAGGGCGGTGCTCTTCCGGGAAATCCGATACTATGTAGTAATTTTTGATCCATTTGGTTTCTTCCTCAACATCCGCTTCAATCTTCGCTTGTTTTACACGTTCGTATATTCTCGTTGTTTCTTCGCGATAGTAATCTTAATTTGCTGCCTCTTCTTCTTCTCGTTTCCTTATAAGTATCTCTTCTTCCATCGCGGCAATTGACTTGGTGGTTTGGTCCTTTCTTCTAAGTTTTTCTAGTATCATGGGAATTGAGTTGGTGGTGGACGATGATTGATTCCCTACCGGAGTTGAGTTTTTTTTTTCATACAAATATTTTCTAAAATCGGTAGTGGGTGAGTTTTTTTCCATCATATAAATGTATCAACTGCAATAAGTGTAGCCACTTTAAATAGAAGACTACACAACGGCTCTTTTCCACTTTATGGTACCGGCATTGACGGTAGCCTCAAATCTACGCCGGTAATGTACTTTACAGGTTTATAGTTTGAAAAAATAGCCGTTGGGAAATGAAACTTAAGTACCGGCACTGACCTATGGTTTACGTGGATGCCGGCACTCTGAACCGGAAATGTAGAGTATCAAAAGTGTGTGCCGAAAATACGTAAATTGTACACAGAAACTAACAGAAATTATGCACCTATTACCGGCATTCAAATATATATTAAGTCTACGCCGGCAGGGTATTACGGGTTTATATAGATACCTACCCACTAAAAAACCTAATAGAATACCCTAAAAACCTAAGAAATTACCACTAAACTATCAATATTCTTAAGAAGAATCCGTCTCCGATTCACCCAGCTGGTGGAACTCCGTGACTTTGGTTACAATATGGTTGGCATTGGATTCAAACAAGAATGGTTCTCCTTTTTCTTGTAAGTAACGCGTTTTCACGGCTTCATGTTACAAAAACAATGCACACATTATGGTTGTTACATACGAATTCCAAAATAGTGAATTATGTCGAAGTAATCATAAAAATACTTATAAGTTGTTGAGGAGACAATATATTGCGGTTAGCTTGATGAATCTGGTGTTTCAATTTTAGATACTCAACCACCGCATTTAGGATGATGTCGTGTCGTTCCTCAATTTTTCTAGCACTTCTTCCTTTTGGGTTACCATAGTCGTGAACAAATTTGTTAAAAATCTTCAACCACATGGAATCCCGCGTGCTGTTATCTATAATTGAAGGATGAGTTTCGGCATACCATGCTTGGGTGATTGCTAAATCTTCCTCCGAGTCAAACGATGCCATTTGTTAAATGTGGGGTTAGGTACTATACTAAGTTATTTATAGATTATTATTCTAGGGTGGAGGGTTTCTAAGTTAAGAGGCTAAAGGAGATATATAAGAACACAACGGTTTTCGATTTTTGGGTCCAAGTATTAGATCTCTTTATATAGTGAGAAACCTCAACGACTAGATTTTTTGAAAATAACCAGAACCGGAATTGATGTCATTGTGAAAAACTATACCGGTACTAAATTACGGTTTTGATTTCCATAAGCTTACAATGCCGGTTTGCATTCACAGAGATTCGGCCAAATATATAACTTATACCGGCATTGAATCTTCAGTATCGAACATGCCGGTATTGGTAAAATTCAAAAAAATGGCTAGTTTTTTTTTGAAAATAAGACCGTTGGAGAATCATTTGTATATAATACCCCCATTACTTGGCGAAAATCTATACAAACTACACACAAAATAATAAAAATCCTTCTCTCAACAAATCAAGCACGGTTAAAGCTTCACATGCGATGGGAGATTCATCATTTATCTCTATTTGCAAAGTAAGTAGATTAATCATTACTAACAATACAATCTTCACTACCATGACGCATAACTAATATAATTTTCTGCTACAGAGTCATAATTGCAAGTGTCAAATTTGTAAGTCACCATCTCATCTAGCAATGGACTGCCCTTTTATTTATTCAAAGTGCAGAAGATGTGATGGGACACGCCGATTTTGGATTGCAAAAACTGATGATGCTGAAAATGGAAGAATGTTTCTAAGGTGTTTGAATCACCCAAAGTGCGATGAGTTTCAATGGTTTGACAAAGCTGTTGAACTAGCAGAGTCAAGAGAAAACCACAAGGGCCATGCAATCCTATCGATGGGTGTGATAGGTGTTATATGAAGGGAAAGGAATATGTTGAAAAAGAAGAAGAACAAGTGAATATGATCCTTGACACCCCAATCCCAAACGATGTCTTTGAACAGATTCGGGAAAGGCTCAAAGGTTCCGAAATTGTTGAAAAGGGATGGAAATAGATTATCTATAACAAAGTGCAATCCATTGAATGTTTTTTATCATGTTTTAATTTAAAGTATCCAACCCAAATTTTTAGAAGCGTACCAGCATTGATTGAATTGACATACCTATGCCGGTTTTCTGTCAACAATGTAGGAAATAGTAAAATTATAATACCGGCGTTGAATTTTAAAATATTACCATGCCGGTAGTTGTCAAAATCTATACATGAACATGAAAATTTTTAACTTCTTGTTCCGGAATAGAATTAGAGACAATTTCAATGGCGGCACTACAAAGCCGGCATTGAATTATAAATTTATAGGATGCCGGTATAAGTGTTTTTTTAATCTTTCACTAGAAATCCAGACATGTTCAACATAAACCAGACAACTGGATTTTTATTAAGTGTTTTTAATCCAGGTAGCATAAACCAAAAGCAAACCAAATAACTAAAGAGTTAACACATTAAAATAACCACCCATTGTTCAAACGAAAACAAGTTTAATCGAGACATGTTCAACACAATTAGAATAACCACCCACTGTTCACTTGGTCTTTAGTTTCTTTTTGGCGGGCACCTTCCTTGTTTCTCCAAACAAAGCTTTTGCACTAGGGTCGGTTTCTTCAATTATATCAAGCTTTTGCTTGACTTCCTTGATTTCTTCAAGGGATAGCACCACTCCTTCATCGTACTTGCAACCAAACATCTTCTTCAAGTTGCGAAGCCGACGACGCTAGTTTAATACATAAACACATAATTAATATATACTAATATATAACATTATGTTGACATTAAAGAACTAAGCAATTAATAAAACTTACTAGCAATCCAACAGTCTTATGAAGTTGGGCCATCGTAGGTGGTGGAGGTGTAGGAGTTTCAACAGGAGGTTTTTTCTGGGGTGGAACTTCGAAGGAGGGTGGGCGCACAACATACGGATGTGACCATTCCAGGTAATCTTCCATGTAGTCATTATCAACTTCATCACCATTTTCCGCAATCTCCCACTTACTAATATCTACCAAACGATGTGGCTCCCGATCCCTCCAGTGTGTTGGTTCCGGATCTGGATCATACACTACATGCAACTTGTTGGGAGTTGAATTGCATAGAGAAAGGTGAAGAAGATAATTATCATTAGAGTCCGACTCAAAACGTGAAGTTTTGAAGTCCCAACCAAATAGCTTGTTAGTCAAAGCGTGCAGCTTCGACCATTCAAGTTCCAGACACTCAACTCCTTCTGCAATTGATTTGCCGATAACGTTCAAGCCTAGAATGTTTTGAGCATCATCAGGGATCAAGGTCATCTCTCCCCAAGGGAAGTGGATTGTATCAGTTTCACCATGGTACCTTTCGACGAAGCAATTGACTGTCACAATATCTGGATTCACATAATTTTCAACCAAAGCATATAGACCAGAATCCTTTACTATTGTTTGCACATCATCATGCTCCAAAGATAAATCCCAATGAGCCGCGGCTTGGTTTCGGCAGACACAAACATCCTTAGTATGATCCTACATTTAGAAGATAATATGATTAAGAGATTTCGAATAAATCCAAAACAATACATATGCACAAAATAAAAAATGCTTACATAGGTTTGATAGATAGTACGAGCCCAAGAGTGCTTGTATCCAAATAGTACTTTAGGTTCCGGAGCTTTACCCCAAATTTTACCACGTTCAAGGTCGGGTATCATGTCATCAATGTGAGGAAGGTGACAACCTTTAACTTTGTGTTTGCCCTTGCCCTTGCCTTGTGTTGGTTGTTCACTTGGCCCACCAATTTCTCTTTGGCTTGCTAATTGACTTGGGGGAAACACAACATCTTCCTCCTCACTTTCACCTTCATCATGCTTATCCTCCTCAACTGTTCCAGTACGTTCACGGATTACAAGTGCACTACGGTCACCACCACTCTTCCAAATTGCCCCTCTTGTTTCAAACCCCAAACGCTTCTTGCGACCTATATCTTTCCCTCGTGGAGGCAGAGACTGAGGAGTATCAAGACCTTCCTTCCTCTTTCTCTTAGTGAGAGCATCTTTATTATTTCTTTTTTTTTACCTTCCTTGGCTTTTGACCTATAACATAAGACAAGTCATATTGCAAGTTTAAGTACCGGCACTAAGACTATTAAACAGAAGAAGCCGGTTGAGTTCTACCGGCATTCAAACTTAGCTATCGAGAATGCCGGTAAATAAAAGACAACTACCGACATTTTAAAAGTTAATCAATGCAGTTCCGGTAACAGTGAACCGGCAAGGAATGGAAGCGAAAGATCGTGCCGGTACTGATCAACAAATCATATATGTTCCTGTATGTTTAAAGTTTTCTGCCGGCATACACGAATTCAATCAAATCTATGCCGTTTCTTCTATACCGGCATACAAGAAACCTATATTCAATGCCGGTACTGGTGACAAACCTCATAATGTTCCTGTGTATTTTAAATATACTACCGGCATACACGAATAACTATTACGTAATGCCGGTACATTATACCGGTATGGTATTCAACCCAATTTGTATGCCGGTACTGCAATTTCACATTCAGGAATTGAAACCGGCGTGGTATTCATCCCATTCAATGCCGTGATCGAAACCTAGCGTGGTATTCATCCAAGATTGAATACCGGTACTCTGTGTACCTCGACTGTTTCAGCTTTGTTTGGCGATTCTAACCTAAACCCATTGCTATAAATCGATTAAAACAATCATAAATAAGTTCAAAATCACTAACCTTCTCAAAGAAGCCATGACTGCGAGTGGTTGATCGCCCGAGTTCGCCGGCTGGACCTATTCTTGTTCTTCAACAATCAAACTAATTCTTTGTTCGTGTTTCTGTTGAGCAATCGATTTGGTTTTCAGTTTGGCTTTTACTTTATTTCGTGGAGCCATGGTTATGATTCGGGTAGGTAGGTTAATCGACGAAGAAACTTTTGATTTAACGATTAATCGTCGATGAAGAACGATGAAGAAGATGAAGAAAAAAAAAAATAGAACCCTAACTTAACTATCTTGGTCTGAAATTGAAATGGGGGTATGAATTGTTTTGGTTTTTGATTTTATTGTTTTAGGGGAAAGGGCATAAAAGTCTTTTCATAAAGGTTTTTAATTAGGGAAAGGGTATTTTGGTATTTTCATAATCAAAAGTTACCCCTTATCAGCCACCCCTGGTTGGGGGAAGTAATTCATATCCCCCAATTAATAAAAGTATCCCCCAATTGCGCGTTCTTTATTTAGTCTAACTAACAGATGTTAACTATTTTGACGGATCCGTTATTTTGACTACTTTGACTAATGGGTTTACGACCCAAACACTAAATTGGACAAACTTAGGACCCAAACGCAAAGACGTACCAAAATTCACGACCCAAACGCAAAATAACTCATTTTCTTTTCTTTTCTAATTTTTATAAGAAAGAAAAAAATAATTTACGATTTCTATTCCCCTGATGAAACTATAATCACACAAAAATTAGTGTTATCGCAATTTGATTACCTTTATGGTAATGAATTACATGCATGGTTGAAAAACGTACGGACAATAAATTTGGTATCTTTATCTGTTGGTTTTAGATCATGTGATTTTATCTTTGGTTTCCATTTATTTACAAGAAACCATCCGCTAGGCATAAGATGGATTTTCCATATGCGGTGATGAAAATGACAATATCCTTTAATTATTTGTCGGTACAATTTTATTAATTGTACAAACTAATAGGCAATGGTTTTTCCCTCAATTCTCTTTATGAGATAAAAAATTGGCATTTTAAGAACATTTAGCCAATTTTGGTTATTGATTTATATTCCTTCAAAGAAATCTTCATCGACCAAAAAGTAATATTTCTCTACAAAGAATACGATATTGATTTCTTTATTTTTCTCAAGAAGAAACATATAAACTAACTAGATTTGGTTTTTCCCTATCGATCCTAAAGGGATAAAATACCGTTATGGTATTTTCAATTGCAAACGCCGACGAAATACGGAATTGCTACATTCTCGAGGGATGTTGATCAATTTTTATTTTTCCTCGTCGTGATAATCTCCAATATTTGGACTGTTCCATTTGTAGCTGGAATACAGTTTGACATTAAAGATCAATGGGTTCGCACCAGGCTTGTTAGCCAATATTATTAGTCCTTGTAATGACTATATTAATCTTGAATTTAATTTCTTTTGAAAAATTAAAGTGTCCACAATCTCATGTCGTTGAGGTCATGGAATTATTTGGAGATTTATCTGCATATTTTATTTCTTTTTTGTTGTAACCAATAAAATCCATGCTTTATTCAAGTGGATTACATTTTTCGGATAATTTTTAATGATTATTGGATTCAGTATCTACTGTCCAACCTGGTATTGTTAAAATCCAGAAATTATTCTAAGTATATGTCCTCGAATTAATAGGATAATACTTTAAGAAAATTGATTTCGTATATGCCATAATCAGGGTAAGACTATATACACTATCAAAAGTTGGTGTTAATTAACTAAAGCTATATCAATTTCTCTCACATTAAATCAAATCAATAAATGTTGCCATTAAATAATAGGCGTGAAATAATCTCATTTAGCTTTTCCATAAGCTAATGTCGTTTGAAAAAGAAAATCCAACCACTTCTGGCAAAAATGTAGCGTTTTGCTACATGCATAGTGCTCTGATAGAGTCTATCATAATATGATTCACATTCTCAAAATTAATATCTCCTCATTTGACGAGGAGGAGATTATAATTCCCGCGGGAACTGGTACCAGTAAAATTTGAATTTTTCATAGTGTGTATACACCTGAGAATTTTGTTTGGTCATAATAAACAAATGATTATCGAATATTCATTTACAATAGCTGCTGAAATAAATGATAGTGGTTGTAGACCCCTCTGCAGAGTAATATCGACATACATGATTGGTTGGCATATAATCCAAATTAGGTTGGATTGATTTATCGATTGACGCAATTTTGGATCCAAGACTTAACACCTTAAAATTGCCAAGCCATTTATTTACAGGCTGGTGTTGTCATAATGCGTTCTACGAGAAATATTATTGTTTACAATGATTTAAGGGTTTTAGTTTTTACTCAAACCCTAGGATTGATTCAATAACATTCAGTTCTCCCTGAATAATGCATTTGGCGTGGTAGTCTTTGAATGACTGGTATTTCATTTGGAGAATATGTTATAATTTGAAATCCTTGTAGGATTCAAACTATATCTAGGCAGCCACCTCACTCGATTATATCAGGTTTACAATCCTTTAAGTGTTTTTCTAAAAAGTTTTGCAAAGAACCAAAATCCGGATTAGTTGATGCTATCAACTTTAATTATTGGGCTCTTGAAGAGTCCTTAAAACACCAAAAATCTACGTTTTAGCAGCATAAATTCTATTTTCTTTCTTTCTTCCTTTCTTAAATCTGCAGTAAGAATTATTCTAGCTTAAACTCGTCGTTGAGATAGACTAGAGTTGTGATTTTGATGCTCATTTTCTGTAATACTCATATAGTTGAGTTAGCATCCATAAATCTTCAAAAGTTGTACTCTTGTTCCTTCGTTTCAGGTTTTGTCCCATGTGATTTTCCTGACAAGGTTTTAAAGAGGCAACATGACATTTATTTTATTTCAAAATGTCGATATTTGAGCTCTTTTTCCTTTGTCCAAGTTTTTTTTTCCCGTTGGGTTTTACTAGTGAGGTTTTAGTGAGCCAATTTAATTCAACACGGTGGTTATCCAAGGGGGGAGTTGTATTCGATTTCGGTTATTTGGTGGATTCCCACAATTAATTATATCATTTTGTTAGACCAAATTAACATAACCATCTCCTTGAAATTTGGATGTCCTTATGAACCCCACACATCGTGTTAATAAATACAATTAGGTTCATTTAGACTAAGTTAACTATATCTTGGCTCTATGTTTAATAAACTACATCAACAACTGATGCAAATCATCTTGGGAAGCTAACAATCCATGACACAAGTTCTCAATGTGTTGAAGAAGAATGTAGACTCCGTAAAAGTATTAATCGAAGACAAAACTGCTGGTGCAACACAAAAGAAGACTTCATTAACTATCCGACATCTTCATGAAAGCACAATCGTCTTCTCCATTCAAGAAATTCATTCTTCAAAATTGGAAAGTCTCGACTCAAAGATTTGCACACCAAGATTTGACTGAAGTATTTATCAGGGGGAGTGCCATCATCAAATTAAGGTGCATTCACATGGACTTTATTGTGTTGTACTCTTTTTCCTTCGCCAATGTTTTGTCCCACTGGGTTTTCCTTGTCAAGGTTTTTATGAGTCAACATTTGCGTGTCCAACACTGTTTCAGTCTTTACATGCCTATGCAATTTCAGGTTTTTCTCTTTTGAGTTTTCCTGGTACGTTTGTAATTAGCTTAGACACAATGTTATCAGGGGGAGTGTTGTAAACTTGTAATTATGTTAAGAATATCTAGGGAAAATCCCGTTTATTACCAGGATGCCCTTGTGTCTAGCCCTATAAATAGAGGCTCTAATGTTAGTCTATTGTATACATCTAATAGAATTTCTCTATCCTTTCTTCCCTTCTACTTTGTGTGTCCTTCTCTATTTTCTAGTTTCACAACACAGATTTTTTACAACACAGATTTTCTAGTTTCACAACACAGATTTTTTTTTGGAAAAGGAGGTTTCCTCATTCTAGTAATAGGTTACCAGGAGAATTCTGATGGATCATTACATCGTTGTTCCAAGTTTGAATACTCAGATAACGTAGAATTACCCATAAGCTATATCCGTTCCAATGGTTCTTAATTGCATAATTATTACAAAAAACTACTAGTTTTGCTGCCCAGATTATGTTTACTCTCCTTACTAAAGTAAAAGCATCCTCTCTAAAATTTATAGGAAATTCTGTGTTGTTACCAAAATCCATGCTAATTGTGTATCTTTGCTTCCTAGCCTATGCGTACATTCCAATCAGCAACACGAGAGTGTATTGAAAGTCACTTATGAAAGTTATCGAGTGGCCACTCAAGTCTATTGCCCAATGGAATGCCGCTTCTGCCCCTTCAATTGAAAGTTGTTATGTATTGGTACAATCACTGCCAAGTCGTCCTCTTGTTTCTCTGATGTTTCCATAGTAGTCACACAAGGTTAGTGCAATAGCATCATTTGAACCAGAATTCATCATTGTCATTGCTATGTTTATCTTTATGTCGAATTATCATGTATGCCTTTCCATTTCCATGTTTGTTATTGTTAAGTTTTCATGTAGTAAAGTTCATATATTACATCATACCATGTCGTTGTTTCCATCTTATAGTTATTCAGAAATTTAAATATACTATCTGTCGTGGTTGCACTATATAGTTTTTCCTTTTTAAAGGTCACATTACACCGTACTTTACAGATATGCCATATAGTGACACTGCACAATACCTTCCAATCTATAACATATTCTTAGCAGCATAGATTCTATTTTCACCAGAGTCCTTAAAACACCAAAATCCACGTTTTAGCAGCATAAATTCTATTTTCTTTCTTTCTTCCTTTCTTAAATCTGCAGTTAGAATTATGCTAGCTTAAACTCGTCGTTGAGATAGACTAAAGTTGTGATTTTGATGCTCATTTTCTGTAATACTCATATAGTTGAGTTAGCATCCATAAATCTTAAAAAGTTGTACTCTTTTTTCTTCATTTCAGGTTTTGTCCCATGTGGTTTTCCTGACAAGGTTTTAACGAGGCAACATGACATTTATTTTATTTCAAAATGTTGATATTTGTGCTCTTTTTCCTTTGTCCAATTTTTTTCCCATTGGGTTTTACTGGTGAGGTTTTAGTAAGCCAATTTAATTCAACATGGTGGTTATCCAAGGGGGAGTTGTATCGATTTCGGTTATTTGGTGGATTCCCACCATTAATTAGATCATTTTGTTAGACCAAATCAACATAACCATCTCCTAGAAATTTGGATGTCCTTATGAACCCCACGCATCATGTTAATAAATACAATTTTGTTAATTTAGACTAAGTTAACTACATCTTGGCTCTATGTTGAATAAACTACATCAACAACTGCTGCAAATCATCTCGGCAAGCTAACAATTCATGACACAAGTTCTCAATGTGTTGAAGAAGAATGTAGACTCCGGAAAAGTATTAATCGAAGACAAAACTGCTGGAGCAACACAAAAGAACTTCATCAACTATCCGACATTTTCATGAAAGCACAATCGTCTTCTGCATTCAAGAAATTTGTTCTTCAAAATTGGAAAGCGCCATCATCAAATTAAGGTGCATTCATATGGACTTTATTGCGTTGTACTCTTTTTCCTTCGCCAAGGTTTTGTCCCACTGGGTTTTCCTTGTCAAGGTTTTAATGAGGCAACATTTGCATGTCCAACACTATTTCGAGTCTTTACATGCTTATGCAATTTTAGGTTTTTCTCTTTTGAGTTTTCCTGGTACGTTTGTATTTAGCTTAGATACAATGTCATCAGAGGGAGTGTTATAAACGTGTAATTATGTTAAGAATATATAGGGAAAATCTCGTTTATTACCGGGATGCCCTTGTGTCTAGCCCTATAAATAGAGGCTCTAATGTTAGTCTATTGTATACATCTAATAGAAGTTCTCTTTCCTTTCTTCCCTTCTACTTTGTGTGTCCTTCTCAATTTTCTAGTTTCACAACACAATTTTTTTTTCTTTTCGGAAAAGGAGGTTTCCTCATTCTTTTAATAGGTTACCAGGAGAATTTTGATGGATCATTACATCGTTGTTCCAAGTTTGAATACTCAGATAATGTAGAATTACCCATAAGCTATATCCGTTCCAATGGTTCTTAATTGCATACTTATTACAAAAAACTACTAATTTAGCTGCCATATTATGTTTACTCTCCTCACTAAAGTAAAAGCATCCTCTCTAAAATTTATAGGAAATTTTGTGATGTTACCAAAATCCCTGCTAATTGTGTATCTTTGCTTCCTAGCCTCTGCGTACATTCCAATCAGCAACACGAGAGTGTGTTGAGAGTCATTTCTAAAAGTTATCGAGTGGCCACTCTAGTCTATTGCCCAATGTAAAGCCGCTTCTGCCCCTTCAATTGTTAGTTGTTATGTAGTAGTACAATCACTGCTGAATCGTCCTCTTGTTTCTATGATGTTTCTTGAGTAGTCACACAAGGTTAGTGCAATAGCATCATTTGAACTAGAATTCATCATTATCATTGCTATGTTTATCTTTATGTCGAATTATCATGTATGCCTTTCCATTTCCATGTTTTTTATTGTTAAGTTTTCATCCTTACAGGGGTTGTAGTTGTTAGAGCATTGCTCGGTCGAACTCGCATGCGTTGCTATATCAAGCATGTTTGTCAATGTTAGTGATCAAAACTATAAGGTCTTGATTTCTAGTCTACTATAGCTAAGGTCTCGGACTAGGATAAAAAAGTGTAGTTGAGCTCAAGAACTCCATGGCAATCATCATACAAGACGAAGGACTACTCAAGGAACCAGTGGATCTTCATCGACTAAAAGGTATGTGGAGACTTAAACTTATATATCACTCAAAAGTCTATCTACTCTATATCCTATCTTGAGACAAAAGTCGTTTTACTATATAGACTAAAGATATACACATGTGACATTTGGGCTGAGTATATCTCGCTTATCTATTTCTCGATATGTGTGTTGGTAAATCTTTCGCTTTAGCCAAGTTCATCATTGCCTAGTGAATAAAGTCATGTTATGTTTCAATCACTTTGGAAATTGCTCTGACGAAAAATAGTTTGTGAATAACAACTATATGACATCCTATGAGAATGTTTCAATGATTGAAATGAGAGTTTAGACAATATAACCACTGGGGGATATACACATTGTTGTGGAAACACATATATGTATAATTCCTTAGCACTTGAACCGAAGTTTGTGAGCTTTATTGATCAAGTGAAAACCAGAACTTGAGCAGTCAACCCAGTCCGCGAACTCAGTCCGCGAACATGCGTAGTTCTCGAACCCGAGAGTTTCTGTTGGAGTTTGTGAACTCCAACCGGTTACTTAAGTCCGCGAACCCAGTCCGCGAACTTGAGTGGTTATGTCTAAAAACGATGTTCGTGAACTTATTTAAATTATCTAAGGAATGCTATTGCAAACCGTGGCTTTATAGTTCATGAATCGATTCGAGTGAATCATATCGTTTTTGATTCAATTGTGTCTTATGTAGTACATAAGATCTCATAGCAATTGAACAACTATCTAACTAGTTCATTTGAGTCATTTGGACTTGTTATGGTGAAGAAGAATATGGTTAATATGAAAGTTATCATTTGGCTAACCATTTGGTAGACTAATATTGAACCAACTATTGTACACGTTTGGGTACGGTTACACAAACCAAAAATCTTCAAGTACATGTGTGTATGGCAAGCTAAGTTTCCGATCTAACGGTTGATAGATATTAGCTTGTATCTAATCAGGTTTTCATCTAACGGTGAATATTGAATGCTTTGTTACTAAGCTAACATTGATTGCAAACCCTGATTTGAAAGACTATATAAGGGAGAACTCTAGCAATTGGGAAAACGAATCATCACACATTATGTGTGATACTAGTTTGCTAAGCTAGAGTCGATTCTCCTTTAACCTTTGGTTTTCTTCTTCTAAAACCAGGTTAACGACTTAAAGACTTCATTGGGATTCTAAAGCCAGACCGATACTACTTTTCTTGTAGTTGTGTGATATGATATTGTTGTTTCTATCGTACGAGTACAATTGTAATAATTGTCTTGAGATTTCTATCTCCGATAGGCAAGATATAAAAGTAATCACAAACATCTTCGTCTCATCGTTTGTGATTCCATAATATCTCTTTTCGCTGCGTTGATTAAGACTACTGTGAGGTGATTGATAAAACTAAGTTGTTCTTCGGGAATATAAGTCTGGTTTTATTGATTGGTTCCTGTTCACCTTGATTTATCAAAAGACGGAACAAAACTCATAGGTTTATTCATGGGAGATGAATTTATCTATCTTGTAGAGTTTTCTGTATGAGACATATTTGTTTGCTAAAGTCTTCGACTTTGGGGGTGAGATCAGCTAAGGGAATCAAGTACGCAGTATCATGTTGGGATCAGAGGCTTAGGAGCATAACTGTACCTTGGATCAGTGTGAGATTGATTGGGGTTCAACTATAGTCCAAATCGAATTTAATTTGGAGTATGCTAGTGTCTGTAGCGGCTTATTATGGTGTATGTTTAATTTGGACTAGGTCCCGGGGTTTTTCCGCATTTGCGGTTTCCTCGTTAACAAAATTCTGGTGTCTGTTTTATTTATTTTCCGCGTTATATTTTTATATAATTGATCAATCAATTAGAATATCCGACCATATTGGTTGTTGATTTAAATTGATTGACACTTGGATATTGGTCTTTGGTACCATCCAAGTTATCTCTCTTTGATTATAACTCGCGAATCATATTTGCTTGAGTAAATCAAATCAAGAGATTGAGATAATAACTCCTTGAGATATTTTCTATTGATTGAGTCTATTTGATTCTCTAGAAAATAACTCGGAGTTGTCCATACATATTGTTAATCGAAATATTGGGTGAGGTTGTTAGACCCCCGCTTTTTCAATTGGTTTCAAAGAAGGCAAAAACACGTTCAAGACCTTTCAAGTCTGTTTTTGTAGTGATCTGACTCTATGGACAAGAGTAGTATCTCTGATAAACGCGTCACCAGAAATAAAAACTCGGTCTCGTCTAATTCTGTTAAAGAGAAAGATTCCTCTATCTCAACCATAGATGAACCCAGTGTTCAAATTAGACAGATAGATCCTGACATGCGTTGTTCTGATTACAATTCAAAAGAGTCTATTTCTCAAAATAAATGGGAAACAGCTGAAGAAAGTAAGTTGATTCTGAATCTTGTTAGAATCCAAGCTGATAGACTCAATCAGATGAAACAACATGTTAGTGTTCTTCTTGGCATAATAAGAGACTGCAAATCCAAAGAAAATACTGAAGATCATTCTTCATGTATGACACTTGATGCACGCCTTGAGAAGGATGCGTTGGAAATAGAACATCACTTAAGTAAGCTCTATATTCATGGATGCTCTATGCGGTCCAATATACCAAGCACTTCTGCTACATCTGAAAATTCTCCAGCACCAGAAGTAGAAATGGAGTCCCTTCCAATTAAGAAAGTTGTGTTAGTTTCCTCTGATCAAGGAAATTCTACACCATATGGAAGGAAGGAATCTCCTAACGAGAATGTTAAGACTAAACTGCCTAATCACTCGTGTGATCAGAAAGTATGTCACTTTTGCTAAGCAAAAGGTTATGTTAGACAAAAGAGAAACTCTAAGTTGAATAAAAACTCGCTTGTTCAACTTCAACACACCTTAGACTTAATTCTCAAAGGTGTAACTGACATTCGTATGTCGAAACCTATTGGTTTTCATATGTACCCTGTATATGTTACCAGGAAGGTCAGTTCAATGAGTTCCTCAAATTTTCAAAATCAGAACAAAAGTCTTAATAAGAATCGTCTGAGAAAAGACCAAGTTGTTGTTTCTGAAAATAATGTATCTCATAATTTGAGAAAAATTCCAGGAGAAAGAAAGAAGAATGATGATACGAGAAATGACTTGATTAAGATAATTCAAGGATACAAAGAAATTTTCAACATGATGTCTTCCTCCTCAAGTCAAGAACCTTCTGGTAAGAACTCAAACTATGTCTCATATTTTGATGACAATAATTTTTATGATAATTTCGCAAATCAAAAGGAGACTCTCTCAAAATTCAGAAGGAAAAAGAGACTTGATCATAGAAACAATTCCTTAGATGAGCTCAAAGCTCATACTTATGCTAATTAATCACAAGGTTAGGAACTTGCTCATAAAAATCCTGCTGAGCAAGATGTGTAAAAGTCAGGTGTACTTTGGAAATTTGTGTTTTGCCTAGTTGAGCTCTTCTCTTATCGTTTATAACTAAACTAGTGCCAGCAGACAATATTGCCTAAAAAGTATTTGCAATGTCTTTTAGTATTTTTCTGTTTATTTGTCTCGTGTTCTTTTCTTGAGGGGTGCACTGTGTTCGAATATGTACACGGGTTACCGTTTCGAGTTTACAGCTTGGAAACCCTAAAAGTCCTTCTTCCAAACAAAACCTTTAAATAGCCAACCTATTGATTTACATATGTCACGTACGCATACTCTAGGTTTTCTAGGTTATCAAGAATGTCCTCCTCCTCATCTTTCTATGGTGGTTTTGCAAAGGGATTTCTTGTAAAAAGTTTTGGTGTTGAATCAAAAGGAAGAAAGAAAAGAACTCTTGTGGAAGATGGAGCACCTAATGCCTCATGCTAATATGCCTACTCACATCAAGATGTTGAGAATGAGGATATGGTGTCTGCTGAAGTGGTTCATGACTTTCTGAAATACTTTGAGAAAGAAAAACTGCAACTTGTTGATACAATGAAGGATCTTGATGTGGTTAGAAGTGAGTTGAAAAAGGTTATTGATGACCTTGGTCTCATGAAGTCGCATGTTAAAGAACTTCTCAATAAGGATATCTTCTCCGAAGACGCATTTAATGATATGGATCACAATCTCAAAAGTCTTGAAACCTGTGAAGTTGTCGAACGTGAACTTTAGCTCATGATCGGTTTCTAGTAGACATGTTTGAGTTAACATTATCTAGAAAATCTTCTATTTTTTCTCTTTTATTTAGAAGAATAACTAGTGTTTTGGAATAGCCATTATTGTGATTACACACAGCTATATCCAATGATTTTCATCTTCTTGTTTTTATATTTTTTGGTTTAAAAAATTCTAAGTTTGTTTGGAAGATGATGGTTGCAGTATTAATCTTTATGGTTTTATATATTGCAATATTTTGATGGGATATGTTGTTTACGTCCGTGAACTTGATTGTCCTATATTTTGTCAAAAGTAAAGTCGTTCGTAAATTGATATGCATATATTGATAAAAGGATAAATATACTTTTGACAAACACGAAAGTTAAGCCTATATTGTCAATTATTGATGTAAGATAGGTTAAAATATTTTGTGATTCAAGGATTATGTCTATTGTATGTCATTGTGCAAATGGTGATAGAAACATAGAATGAATCCTTGTGTTATCCACGGTATAGATCATTATTGATCAATTTTTTATGTATTACCGTGAAGGCTCCACTGTGTATCTTATGTTGAGCACGATACGACTAAGTCGATTCCTTATTGGCATAGTTGGTTGTTCCATGAGATGCTATATGTTGAGCATTAAGAACTAAATTAATCAACTTGTGTTGTTATTTAGTTTGTATTCCATAAGTTTTCTTATGTTGAGTACATGTACGGTTAAGGTTGTCATATCTTATGATATTCTTAGTCGGGGTTCCATAATATATTATGTTGAGCCTAAATGAACTAAATCAATCATATAGTATGGTTATTTAGTTAGCACTCCGTAAGTTATTCTCATGTTGAGCATAATTGACTAGGATGGTTATTTTTATGATTAACTTAGTCATTGTTCCATAGATATTCTTATGTAGAGTGTGGATAATTAAATTAATTACTCTTGTAATTAGTTTGGATGAGTATGACAATTAGATTATTTGCAAGTTTTCCTGTGATCAATCTAATTGATTTTTTAAGTCTCCATAAGTTTACTTGTGTTGAGCATATTTAGTCAAATTAATCTTGGTTCGCTTTGGTTAATTTGATTGAGTATTTCTTGTTGGATTCCAAATTCATACTTGTATGCAATTTGTTGAGTCTAAAGAAATCCTTCTTTTCTTTTGAAATTAAGGTCGCTCTTGTTGTTCCTTAGAGAATGACATATTATGGGGGAGAGTTCTTTTGAACTTGTGCTTAATTGCAAAATCTTTGTAAGGAGTGCGGCTGTGGAATATTAGAGGGGTTATCTTGTGTCTTTATAAAATCCTTGATGAATGCATTCAGCTTCGACTTTATGATTGCATCTAAACAAGATGATACACATTTACCTTTGGTCAAGAAATGTCTCTTACGGAAATTTCATTAGGATCACGTTCTTGTACCTTTGCCAATTTTATTGACAAAAAGGGGGAGAATTAATATGTAGTTCACACTACAAATACATATAGTTTTCGGATCAATATGTAAGGGGGAGTGAAGTATCACCATAGTATTGTTGTTGAAGTTGTGATGCAATTGGACTTTGACGCTGTGTAATAATACTATGACACTGTATAACGATGATTGAGAACCGATGCTTTTCTCATTGTTATAGCTACAGATTTTCAACAACGATGATACCAAACTTACAACCTTTGGGATCATTGGACTACTTGGAAGTGACGAAGATTTCGAGTATTGTTGAAGATTAGACATGTGGAATAGGATCTACAAAGTTTATTTATATATTTTTTGTATTCCATATGTATTAATAGTTTTGCCACTAAATTGACAAAGGGGGAGATTGTTAGAGCATTGCTCGGTCGAACTCGCATGCGTTGCTATATCAAGCATGTTTGTCAATGTTAGTGATCAAAACTATAAGGTATTGATTTCTAGTCTACTATAGCTAAGGTCTCGGACTAGGATAAAAAAGTGTAGTTGAGCTCAAGAACTCCATGGAAATCATCATACAAGACGAAGGACTACTCAAGGAACCATTGGATCTTCATCGACTAAAAGGTATGTGGAGACTTAAACTTATATATCACTCAAAAGTCTATCTACTCTATCTCCTATCTTGAGACAAAAGTCGTTTTACTATATAGACTAAAGATATACACATGTGACATTTCGGGCTGAGTATATCTCGCTTATCTATTTCTTGATATGTGTGTTGGTAAAGCTTTCGCTTTAGCCAAGTTCATCTTTGCCTAGTGACGAAAGTCATGTTATGTTTCAATCACTTTGGAAATTGCTCTGACGAAGAATAGTTTGTGAATAACAACTATATGACGTCTTATGAGAATGTTTCAATGATTGAAATGAGATTTTAGACAATATAACCACTAGGGGATATAAACATTGTTGTAGAAACACATATATGTATAAGTCCTTAGCACTTGAACCGAAGTTTGCGAACTTTATTGATCAAGTGAAAACCAGAACTTGAGCAGTCAACCCAGTCCGCGAACTCAGTCCGTGAACGTGCGTAGTTCTCGAACCCGAGAGTTTCTGCTGGAGTTTGTGAACTCCAACAGGTTACTTAAGTCCGCGAACCCAGTCCGCGAACTTGAGTGGTTATGTCTAAAAACGATGTTCGTGAACTTATTTAAATTATCTAAGCAATGCTATTGCAAACTCTAGCTTTATAGTTAATGAATCGATTCGAGTGAACCACATCATTTTTGCTTCAATTGTGTCTTGTGTAGTGCATAAGATCTCATAGCAATTGAACAAATCTCTAACTAGTTCATTTGAGTCATTTGGACTAGTTATGGTGAAGAAGAATATGGTTAATATGAAAGTTATCATTTGGCTAACCATTTGGTTGACTAATATTGAACCAACTATTGTACACGTTTGGGTACGGTTACACAAACCCAAAATTTTCAAGTACATGTGTGTATGGCAAGATAAGTTTTCGATCTAACGGTTGAGAGATATTAGCTTGTATCTAATCAGGTTTTCATCTACGCTGAATATTGAATGCTTTGTTACTAAGCTAACATTGATTGCAAACCCTGATTTGAAAGACTATATAAGGGAGAACTCTAGCAATTGGGAAAAATAATCCCTACACATTCTGTGTGATACTAGTTTTCTAAGCTAGAGTCGATTCTCCTTTAACCTTTGGTTGTCTTCTTCTAAAACCAGGTTAATGACTTAAAGACTTCATTGGGATTGTGAAGCCAGACTGATACTACTTTTCTTGTAGTTGTGTGATCTGATCTTGCTGTTTCTATTGTACGAGTACAATTGTAATAATTGGCTTGAGATTTCTATCTCCGATAGGCATAATATAAAAGTAATCACAAACATCTTCGTCTCATCGTTTGTGATTCCACAATATCTTTTTTCGCTGCGTCGATTAAGACTATTGTGAGGTGATTGATAAAACTAAGCTATTTTTCGGGAATATAAGTCTGGTTTTATTGATTGGTTCCTGTTCACCTTGATTTATTAAAAGACGGAACAAAACTCATAGGTTTATTCGTGGGAGACGAATTTATCTATCTTGTAGACGTTTCTGTGTGAGACAGATTTGTTTGCTAAAGTGTTCGACTTTGGGTCGTAGCAACTCTTGGTTGTGGGTGAGATCAGCTAAGGGAATCAAGTGCACAGTATCCTGCTGGGATCAGAGGCGTAGGAGCATAACTGTACCTTGGATCAGTGTGAGATTGACAGGGGTTCAACTACAGTCCAGACCAAAGTTAATTTGGAGTAGGCAAGTGTCTGTAGCGGCTTAATACAATGTATGTTTAATCTAGACTAGGTCCCGGGGTTTTTCTGCATTTGCGGTTTCCTCATTAACAAAATTCCGGTGTCTGTGTTATTTCTTTTCCGCATTATATTTTTATATAATTGAAATAATACAGGTTGTGCGTTGATCAATCAATTAGAATATCCGACCATATTGGTTATTGATTTAAATTGATTGACACTTGGATATTGGTCTTTGGTACCATCCAAGTTATCTCTCTTTGATTATAACTCGCGAATCATATTTGCTTGAGTAAATCAAATCGAGAGATTGAGATAATAACTCCTTGAGATATTTTCTATTGATTGAGTCTAGTTGATTCTCTAGAAAACAACTCGGAGTTATTCATACAGATTGCTAATCGAAATATTGGGTGAGGTTGTTAGACCCCCGCTTTTTCAGTAGTAAAGTTCCTATATTACATCATACCATGTCGTTTTTTCCATCTTATAGTTATTCAGAAATTTAACTATATTATCTGTCGTGGTTGCACTATCTTGTTTTTCATGTTTAAAGGTCACATTACACCGTACTTTCCAGATATGCCATATAATGACACTACGCAATACCTTCCAATCTATAACATATTCTTCTCTGTTTTCATTATCAAAGCAGTCGGTCAACCATTCATGGAAGACCCATATGCAGAGTAATATCGACATACATGATTGGTTGGCATATATTCCAAATTAGGTTGGATTGATTTATCGATTGACACAATTTTGGATCCAAGACTTAACACCTTAAAATTTCCAAGCCGTTTATTTACAGGCTGGTGTCATAATGCGTTCTATGAGAAATATTATCGTTTACAATGATTTAAGGGTTTTAGTTTTTACTCAAACCCTAGGATTGATTCAATAACATTCGGTTCTCCCTGAATAATGCATTTGGCATGGTAGTCTTTGAATGACTGGTATTGCATTTGGAGAATATGTTATAATTTGTAATCCTTGTAGGATTCAAACTATATCTCCGCAGCCACCTGACTCGATTATATCAGGTTTACAATCCTTTAAGTGTTTTTCTAAAAAGTTTTGCAAAGAACCAGAATCCTGATTAGTTGATGCTATCAACTTTAATTATTGGTCTCTTGAAGAGTCCTTAAAACACCAAAATCCACGTTTTAGCAGCATAAATTCTATTTTCTTTCTTTCTTACTTTCTAAAGTCTGCAGTTAGAATTATGCTAGCTTAAGCTCGTCGTTGAGATAGACTAGAGTTGTGATTTTGATGCTCATTTTCAGTAATACTCATATAGTTGAGTTAGCATCCATAAATCTTCAAAAGTTGTAATCTTTTTCCTTCGTTTCAGGTTTTGTCCAATGTGGTTTTCCTGACAAGGTTTTAACGAGGTAACATGACATTTATTTTATTTCAAAATGTTGATATTTGTGCTCTTTTTCCTTTGTCCAAGTTTTTTTTCCCATTGGGTTTTACTGGTGGTTCAAGGAGGAGTTGTATCAATTTCGGTTATTTGGTGGATTCCCACCATTAATTAGATCATTTTGTTAGACCATATCAACATAACCATATCCTAGAAATTTGGATGTCCTTATGAACCCCACACATCATGTTAATAAATACAATTTTGTTCATTTATACTAAGTTAACTACATCTTGGCTCTATGTTGAATAAAATACATCAACAACTATTGCAAATTATCTCGGGAAGCTAAAAATCCATGACACAAGTTCTCAATGTGTTGAAGAAGAAGGTAGACTCCGGAAAAGTATTAATCGAAGACAAAACTCCTGGTGCAACACAAAAGAAGACTTCATCAACTATCCGACATCTTCATGAAAGCACAATCGTCTTCTGCATTCAAGAAATTCGTTCTTCAAAATTGGAAAGTCTCGACTCAAAGATTTGCACACCAAGATTTGACTGAAGTATTTATTAGGGGGAGCGCCATCATCAAATTAAGGTGCATTCACATGGACTTTATTGCGTTGTACTCTTTTTCCTTCGCCAAGGTTTTGTCCCACTGGGTTTTCCTTGTCAGGGTTTTAATGAGGAAACATTTGCGTGTCCAACACTGTTTCGAGTCTTTACATGCTTATGCAATTTCAAGTTTTTCTCTTTTAAGTTTTCCTGGTACGTTTGTAATTAGCTTAGACACAATGTCATCAGGGGGGTGTTATAAACGTGTAATTATGTTAAGAATATCTAGGGAAAATCCCGTTTATTACCGGGATGCCCTTGTGTCTAGCCCTATAAATAGAGGCTCTAATGTTAGTCTATTGTATACATCTAATAGAATTTCTCTCTCCTTTCTTCCCTTCTACTTTGTGTGTCATTCTCTATTTTCTAGTTTCACAACACATATTTTTTTTTATTTTTTTTTGAAAAGGAGATTTCCTCATTCTATTAATAGGTTACCAGGAGAATTCTGATGGATCATTACATCATTGTTCCAAGTTTAAATACTCTGATAACGTAGAATACCCATAAGCTATATCTATTCCAATGGTTCTTAATTGCATACTTATTACAAAAAACTACTAATTTAGCTGCCCATATTATGTTTAATCTCCTCACTAAAGTAAAAGCATCCTTTCTAAAATTTATAGGAAATTTTGTGTTGTTACCAAAATCCCTGCTAATTGTGTATCTCTGCTTCCTAGCCTCTACGTACATTCCAATCAGCAATACGAGAGTGTGTTGAGAGTCACTTCTGAAAGTTATCGAGTAGCCATTTTAGTTTATTGCCCAATGGAAAGCCGCTTCTGCCCCTTCAATTGTCAGTTGTTATGTAGTGGTACAATCACTACTGAGTCGTCCTCTTGTTTCTCTGATATTTCCTGAGTAGTCACACAAGGTTAGTGCAATAGCATCATTTGAACCAGAATTCATCATTGTCATTGCTTTGTTTATCTTTATGTCGAATTATAATGTCTGCCTTTCCATTTCCATGTTTGTTATTGTTAAGTTTTCGTCCTTATGGGGGTTGTAGTAAAGTTCATGTATTACATCATACCATATCGTTGTTGCCATCTTATAGTTATTCAGAAATTTAACTATATTATTTGTCGTGGTTGCACTATCTTGTTTTTCATTTTTAATGGTCACATTACACCGTACTTTCCAGATATGCCATATAGTGACACTACATAATACCTTCCAATCTATAACATATTCTTCTCTGTTTTTATTATCAAAGTAGTCGGTCAACCATTCATGGAAGTCAGTTTTCTCATTATTTATGAACATCATGTCAAAATTCATATGCATCCAGACCTGTTTTGAGTAATTACAGTTCATAAATAGATGGGTTAAGGATTCGTTTTCCTCACCATAGAGCTTACACTTAATATCTATATCTGGAATGATAGCTGCCATTCTCATACTGTTTGGGCGTATGGAATGAGCAGCCTTCCATATAAAATGCTTCACAGAAGGTGTGATATATTCCATATTTTGCGCCAATAATTGTTGGTGTTTTCACTAGTGTTTATGTGGTTGTATAAAGATTTTACAGAGAATACCCCTTTTCATTTAAACTCCAGTGTGGTATGTCTTCTCTACTTTTACTAGGTATGTTTATCTTTTTGATTCTTTCTAATGTCTGGTCATCAAAACATCTAGTAAGCTTCTCAATGTCCCATGTCTTGTTATTTATAATTAGGTGTTTTACTTTTGTTAATCCTCTAATGTCTGCGGTATATTTAGTTATTGGTATGCTTGTTCCTGGTATCCAAAAGTCACCCCATATATCAATTGTATCCCCATTTCCTAGTTCCCAGTAACAACCCTTTTTATCCGGTCATTTCCTGTAAGAAGACCTTTCCAGATCCAACTATCACCATTGTTTGGGGTGTTGTTTATATGAAGAATATCAGTGTTTAGGAAGTATATTGCTTTCAGTAGAGTGGCGCATAAATTGTCAGGTGTCTCTTTTATTCGCCATCCAATCATTGCTGCATTGATTTTTTTGATTTCTTTTATTCCTAGACCACCTTCCTCAAGTGGTTTACATACTGAATTCCATTTTTTTTAAGCACACTCCCTTTTTTCTTTTCTTATTTAACCCTTTCGCATTTTTCCCCCACCAGTAATCTCTTTGAAGTTTTGTAATGTTATTACATGTCTTAACTGGTATTTTAAAACAGTTCATTTGGTAAGCATATGGGGAAGTTGTTATATTTTTTACCATGATGGTTTTCCCAGCTGTATTTAGATTGATTCTTCTCAAGCTGTGTAACCTATTCTTCATTTTCTCTATCAGTGGTTCAAAACATTCAACCTTTGATCTATTGGTGAATAACAGTGATCCCATATATTTATCGTTTATAGGTATTGCCTTAACACCTAGAATATGCTGAACTCTCTGTCTAATGTGTGTTTCAGTTTTGGGGCTGAAGAACACACCATACTGGTTCAGGTTGATTAATTGACCCGAACTTTGCCAAAATCAGTGAACAACTTGACAATGTTATGGCAAGTTTTATCACTTACCTTGCAGAACAGCAGGCAGTCGTCTGCAAAGAGTAAATGGCCTATTGTCGGTGCCTGGTAAACGATTTTTATGCCTTTTATTTGGCCAGAGTTTTCAGCATCAGTGTCTTTTCTAGATAATGCCTCCATACAAATTAAAAACAAGTATGGGAAGATTGGGTCTCCTTGCCGCAAGCCCATCGAAGGTTTGAAAAACTTTGTTGGAGACCCATTAAGAAGGACTGAGAGCATAGTTGTAGATATACATTGGTGAACTAGGTTGCACCGATTACTGTTAAACCCCATTTTAGTCATTGAAAAAGCGAGGGTACAATAACCTCACCCAATATTTTGCTTAGCAATCTGTATGTACTAACTCCAATATACTTTCAAGAGAATCAACTAGACAGTTAGACTCAATCTTAATAGAAAGTATATCAAAGAGTTATATGTCAATCTCTCGATTCAATCCGCAATCAAACAAATAGGATTTTGCGAGCATGATTGAATATAAGAGAAATAACTTGAATGGTACCAAAGACCAATGTTCAAGGATTAATCAATTTCAATCAACAACTAAAGGTTGGATTTACCAATTGATCGATTCAACGCACAACCTATGATATTTCAATTATATAACAAAAAATAATGCGAAAAATAAATAACACAGACACCAAAAGTTTTGTTAACGAGGAAACCGCAAATGCAGAAAACCTCCGAGACCTAGTCCATATTTGAACACCATACTATATTAAGCCGCTACAGACACTAGCCTACTACAAAGCTAACTTCGATCTGGACTTAGTTGAACCCTAATCAATATCACACTCATTCAAGGTACAGTTGTGTTCCCTATATCTCTGATCACAGTAGGATACTATGCACTTGATTACCTTAGCTGATCTCACCTACAACTAAGAGTTGCTACCACCCAAAGTCAAATACATGATAAACAAATCTGTCTCACACAGAAAAGTATATTGAATAGATAAATCTGTCTCCCACAGATATACCTATGATTTTTTATTCCGTATTTTGATAAATCAAGGTGAACAAGAACCAATTGATAACCCAGACTTATATTCTCGAAGAACGGCCTAGTATTATCCGTCACCTCACAATAATATTAATCGATTAACGAAACAAGATATTGTGGAATCACAATCGATGAGACGAAGGTGTTTGTGACTACTTTTCTATCTTTCCTATTGGAGATATAAATCTCAAGCCAATATTACGATTGTACTTAATTACTATAGAAAACAGCAAGATCAGATCACGCAACAACATAGAAAATAGTTGGGTCTGGCTTCACAATCCCAATGAAGTCTTTAAGTCGTTAACCTACAGGGTTTCGTGAAAAACCTAAGGTTAAAGGAGAATTGACTCTAGCTTATGCAACTAGTATCACACAGGAGGTATGGGGATTAGGTTTCCCAGTTACTAGAGTTCTCCTTTATATAGATTTCAAATCAGGGTTTGTAATCTAAGTTACCTTGTGTTTGAGGGTAAAAACTGGTTCTATTGTTTTTGGTAAATTTGGGTGTATTGATGAGAAACGAATTAGAACCCTAAACAAATGCACTGCACAGGATTACTTTTAGATTCGAGAGATCAATCTTTAAGACTCTGGCTTAAACAAAGAAATGGCCATTCCAGATTCAATTCGGTCACAAAGTGAATGAGAAGGGCTGATCTTAGGGAGGGAAGCGAAGAAGGTGTTTGAGATTAGAATGTTGAATTATGAAGGTGTGGTTGTTTTATGACTTGTATCAGAATATGGTTTCTGGATACCTGTGTTGATAACACTCGTGTTCCTTTTGAAATAGGTTGAAAACCTATTTATACAAGTCATTAAGCGCACCCTGATCTCATAGGGAGTGGAGGAAGTTAAGTTGTGGAGAAGTGGAGTTGTACGGAAAGTGGTGATCATCGTATTTCCATTATGAGGGAAGACTGGTCATACTATTACCCACTACTCTCATTACTGTTAACTTTCCGTCCTTTCCTGACACTTTCTCATAATGGGCGCGTTGCACGCCGCACGCTATAAACCGCTATACCAATACCCCAGTGAGCATCCCCTAGTTTGTGACATGTTTGATGTCTCAAGTGAGCGGGTCAAGTCATGAGACTCGCCGCTAAAATCAGCACATAGTGCTTTTATGTTAAACAATAAGTTATTTGTGAAATCAATATTTGCATAACATCGCTTATAACCTATGTATATAAAGCATCGCTTTCAAACAAGCAGTTGAAAAATAATCGATGTATAGAAAGCATTGCTGCTTTAGAGCTCGATTGAATCAGTCGTGAATTGAGCGTCTTAAAAATGTAGCACTACCGGCCACCTTTGGGTGATCGTTTTGAGGAACTTATGGGCGAGCTATCACTTGGACGATCACTCCCTGTGGAGGAGGGGTGGTCGGCGATCACAATGCTACCATGTAGGTTTTATGAAAATAGATCTACACCATCCAACTAGGATAGCGTAGTTGGATGGAAGAGATGATTTGCGGTAGTTACATATTTTCGTTGATGTAATTTAGGGTTTGAGGGCCACGCGGCCTACCCTCTTTTGGGCGAGCGACTCAAGGAACTGAACATTAGTTCGAATAGGTCGATCAATCATGTGCAAAGGTGGGTTGCTGGTGATCATGATGATACCTTCGGGGTCGTCTGAAATTAGATCTAAGCCATTATATTTGGCTGGCGAAGATGGTCGGTCATGATTGATTTGCGATAGCAACATACTGCCGCAAACACAAATTTGGGTTTCAAAGCAGCTGCTTCTGCCCTAATTCAATCGAATGGTTTGATGCGTCATTGACTTACCATGATCAAGTCGGTCGACTGGGAAGAAAATTGGGCCTCCGGTGAACATATTAGCATCTTTTTGATCGTTCGGGATGCGATCTAAGCCGTCCAACTAGGCTGGATAACTTGGACGAATACGATGGGTTTTGAGACCCTTTTTGTCGATCTTAGCTCGTTTGAGCTTGTTTATCCAATAGAATGATCACCCACATAAGGGTTAATCGTTCGAAGGAACTGCACATGTACTAGATGGGATCCGTTCGGTCGGGATGCTAGTAGGCCCGCCGACGATCATCTTGATGATTGCCTAATTCTGCCAAGAGTAGGCTAGGCTTGTTGAATTACGTAGCCAAATTGCGTGGCCGTGATTATTTTTTAAGACTGACATGAACAGTCTCGATTTTCCTTAAGGAATTTAAACACATTCGATCGCGCTACCTTTTAATCAAAAGTGTGTAAACACGCTAATCTCTTTATCAGAGAGTGATGTAGCCTACGTGAGGGTTTTCATGCAGGTATCAACACTGACACTTCGGGAGATTCATGCTAATCCGCTGCGAGTTAACATCAATCGTCATGTCATGCCAATATTAAGAGTTCGGTTGGGAATATAGCACAGGAAAATTCCAGGCAGGTCATGCATTAACGAATAATGCAATAGGTTAAAATTTACAGAATATCTGGGATTGTTGCTTCACGCACCATTCTGGATAAATTTCATAAATATGTTGAATTGCTCAATACATATGTAAGCGGAAAGGTTCATCACTTTCAAATAGCTTTTGTTTCTTTGCAGGATGATAACACATTAAATACAGGGTTTTAAAATTTTATCCCTGAACTGAAAACCACCATCAACATTAAGTCCTCTGCTTAGCACGTAACAGTGACATTGTTGCGGGGTAAGCAATAGATGGTGAAATACAAGATGGGATAGAGACGAAGAGAATAGGCTTACCAGGAGAAGTCGACCATTGGTGATGTGCAGGGCGGCATTGTTGCGGCCGTGGGGCGTCGGTGTGGTTGGCCCAGCTACTCTTCCCACGTTCAAAACAAATAAGGTTTCCTTCTTTCATTAGAACTCTGCCAAGCTTCCATGTATAAAAGGGCGTCGATACCCTCCTTTTTTTTGTTCTTTTCGTTTGCTTCAACTCCCGTCCTCAGCATCCATCGCTCCCCTGCCATTGTCGTTAGATGTCTCGTCGTCGCACGTCCGCCAGCAGCAAGGTACGTAATTCCTCCCCTTTTTGTTCCCAGTTTTTTTTTATATATATTCTAGCTTTCATGAACTTAGGAAATTTATCCCCATACGAATGACATCTCTTCGTTGGCAACATTGTAGTGAGCTTGAAAAGTAGTATCGATAACAACATTACTAGAATCACGAGCAAAGAATCATAGATGGATGCTGCCATTTGCTCTCTTTTTTTTTTTTTTTTGTTGTTGTTGTTGCAAAAACCTAGTTTTAGGTTTCGGCCATGGATGTAATACCCACGGTGAAACTTTGTTCCATGGGTGTAAGTGCTCGTTTAACCAGCCATGTGCGCAGCTCGGCTGTGGTCACATATCCCGCAGCTAGAGCAGGATTCGCGCATGGCTTCTTCTCTCATCCATGTTAGTTCGTTATCCATATAATTCCCATCTTTGAGCTTAAACTATTAGTGATTGCATCAAAATTCGACAAGAATTTATGCGTATGATTCCTCTTATAGCATGAAGTAGTGACTCTTTTCCGCTTTGTTTCGTTGTAGTTACTTAAAAGTGAATGTAAGGAATCCTTGTTAAGATGTCACCTGGAAATATTTCTGCCGCTAAGCTGGGAAGTGTTAAAAACTCCAAATATATTCCAAATATTGATGATGAGCTCTTTGTCGTTCCCTACCCGAACATTAGAACTCATCCTGGTCATAAGATAACTCTCCTTACAGGTTCAGAGAATAAAGAGGCTGCTCTGTCAGTTTCTCCAGTGCGTCTGATGAGGTTCTGTCTTCAAAAGAAAGAGTATCGAGTTTTTCCTATTGATTTCAAAATTTGCCATTATCCGCTACGCTCTTGTTAAGGATGGATGAGGCATATGTTGGGCAATGAGCGTATCAAAAATAATCTGACCAAAGCACAAATTGTTGAAGTTGTCATGGCGTCTGCAACACTTTGCATTAGGAAAGATTATGGTGGTGTTAAGTTAACCTCTCGTCAACACCTTCATAATTCAACATTCACCATTGCCAGTTGTTTGAGGGTAAAATCTGGTTCTGCTGTTTTTGGTAAATTTGGGTGTGTTGATGGTGTTATCAACCTATAAAAAACTTACCCCTCTGATCTCCCACAATATAAACTGATACTATTAACAATTTATATAATGTATCATCAACACCTTTGAATCTCGAATCTCTTAGATCCACTATTGAATCAATTCATAATTCAACCCTTCGTTTCTCATCAACACACCCAAATTTACCAAAAACATCAGAACTAGTTTTTACCCTCAAACAAATGCATTGCATGGGAGTACTTTTAGATTCAAGAGATCAATCTGTAAGACTCTGGCCTAAACCAAGAAATGGTCGTTCCAGATTCAATTCGGCCACAAAGTGAAGGAGAAGGGTTGATATTATGGAGGGAAGTGAAGAAGGTGTTTGAGATCAGAATGTCGAATCATGAAGGTGTGGTTGTTTTATGACTTGTATCAGAATATGGTTTCTGGATACTTGTGTTGTTGAGATAGGTTGAAAACCTATTTATACAAGTTATTGAGCGCACCCTGATCTCATAAGAAGTGGAGGAAGTTAAGTAGTGGAGAAGTGGAGTTGTGTGGAAAGTGGTGATCATTGTGTTTCTGTTATGAGGGAAAACCGATCACACTCTCACCTACTACTCTTATTACTGTTAACCGTCCGTCCTTTCCTGACACTTTATCGTAATGGGCGCATTGCACGCCGTACGCTGTAAACCGCCAGACCAATACCCTAGTGATCATCCCCCAGTTTGTGACATGTTTGATATCTCGAGTAAATGGGTCAAGTCGTGAGACTTGTCGCATAAAAGCAGAACGTAGTGCTTCTTAGGTTAAATAACTAATTTATTTGTGAAGACAATATTCATAAAATATTGTATGTATTTGATGCACGTAAAGCATCGCTTTTAAGCAAGCATCTTAAAATAATCGATGTGCATATTCGAGCTCATTCAAGTTGGTCGGGAATTGAACGTCTTAAAAAGGGCATGATCACCCTCTTTCAGGGAGTCGGTAAGAGCTACGTGCATACCCCAGGGATTGGTCGGTCGGTCCCTATGAGAGAGCGGCGGCTGGTAGACATTCTAGCATCCTATTGGTTGACCCAGATTAGATCTGGACTGGTTAAATCGGCTAGCCAAGTTGAGTGGCTGAGATGGTTTACGGCAGTTGATGGCCGTCGTTGTATTACATGCAAGCAACACAAGTAGTTACCTTTGGGCGATCGTTTAGGATCCTTATGGGCTAGTCGTTTCTTTATCGATCACTCCTCATAAAAGAGGATTGGATGGTGATCATGACGACATCTCTTTGTCATCTGAAATCAAATCTTGGTCGGTCGACTTGGCTGGTGAAGTTGGACGACGAAGACAATTTGCGATAGTTGCTAATTGTCGTTGATTCGACTTTAGGGTTTTTAAAGTCGGGTGATCAACTTACTTTGGGCCAACGATTTTGGGCGTTAGCACCCTGCTAGATAATAATTAATTGGTCAACACAGTAGCCGAGTCGCCGATGAATGTATCCGCACCCTACTCGTTGAGTGAGATTGAATCTAGGTCATATGACTAAGCTGGAGAAGATGAGAAGCCATGATCGATTTGTGATAGTGACATACTATCGCAAACATAAATTAGGGTTTCAAAGAAGCCGTGTCTGCCCTAGTCTGATTGAATGGTTTGATACGTCATTGACTTTCCATGAGCAATTCGATCGACTGGGAAGAAAATTGGGCCGCCGACTGATACATTGGTGCCTCTTTGATCGTTCGAGATGCGATCTAAGCCGTTCAACTAGGACGGATAAGTTGGATGGATACGATGGGTTTTGAGACCGTTCCGGTCTTAGATTGTTTTGCCAATAACGTGATCACCCACATTAGGGTTAATCGTTCATAGCGCTGCGGGTATACTAGGTGGAATCCGCTCAGTTGTGGCGTTATTAGGCCTACCGAAGGTTATCATGATCTCCTAGTTCCACTAGGAGTAGACTAGGCTTGTTAGATCACGTGGCCAAATTTTGTGGTCGTGATTATTTTTGAGACCGATATGAACAGTCTAGATTTTCCTTAGGGAATTTAAACGCGTTCAATCGCGCTGCCTTTTAATTAAAAAGTGTGTAAACACGCTAATCTCTTTATCAGAGAGTGGTGTAGCCTACGTGAGTGTTTTCATGCAGGTCTCAACACTGACACTTCGGGAGAATCATGCTACTCCGCTGCGAGAGAACATTAATCGTCATGTCATGGCAATATTGAGAGTTCGGCTGGGAACATATCATAGGAAAATACTAGGAAGGTCATGTATTAATGAATAATGCATTAGGTTAAAATTTACAGAATATATGGGATTGTTGCTTCACGCACCAATCTGGATAAATTTCATAAATATGTTTGTTTATGGGTGAAAACTATTCCTTCCAGTTTTTGGTAATTTGGGGTGTGTGGATGAGGAACGAATCTAAACCTTAAACAAATGCACTGCGCGGTGAGTGCTTGTAGATTCGAGAGATCAATCTGTGCAAGTCCGGCCTAAACCAAGAAATGGCCGTTCCAGACTTGTTTCGGTCACAAAATGAAGGAGATGGGGTTGATCTTAGGGAGGGAAGCGAAGAAGGTGTTGGGATTTTGAAGGTGTTGGCTATGTATGACTTGTATCAGAAAGCTGAACTGGCTTGTATGATGTAAGCTATCAGTTCCGGTGTTTGAATACGATTGTATTAACACTTGCCTCTGTTATCTCGTCTTGTTCTGTTATTATTAAAAAATAGGGCGGATAACCTATTTATACAAGTATTTTAGCCTAACCTTCGTATCTCGTGGGAAGTGGAGAAAGTGGAGTGATGGAGTAGTGTGTTGGTGTCACACGACCAGGCTTGCCCACTTTTCCCATCATCACTAACCGTCCATGACTTCCTGGCACGTTCTTGTGATGGCGCGTTGTACGCTGCAAGCTGTAAACCGCCAGACTAATACCCCAGTATGTATCCCCCAGTTTGTGACATGATTGATGTCTTGAATGTGTGTATCATGGGACCTACAGAAATTAGCATGTAATGCTACATTATTTAGGAAATTGATACTTGTGAAGTATCGTGTGTGTATACTATGCAGGTACTACATCGAGTATATTCAGCATGTATGAAACATCGTTGTTTGAGAGTCTCAAAATAACCTCATGTACAGCCTACTTCATGTAATGGTTTGGAGGTTGCACAAACAAGTCCTCCCTTGGCCGACCACATAGTGTGGTAGAGTGACGGATGGTGATCACCAAGACTCCGTACTGACCAATTAACTCCTGACCAGGGTTGTATAACCAAGCCAGTGAAGTTGGACGGATGAGATGACTTTTGAGACACTCATCTGCGACCGTTGATGAAATTAGGATTTCAGGAAAAAGTGCGCAAACACCACTTTCCAGCTTGGGACATGGTTTTGGTATGGCCGGTCGGTCATGTATACTGACGGCATGCCGGTACACATGTTCATACCTCACTGTCCCATGGAAGTGTGATCTGGGCCACTCAATTTATCCAGCGAAGTTGAGTAGTCGAGATAAATTTGCGACACTAAACTGGTGACGCAAAAGACGCACATCGTACCAACTTCGGGTGTGCGTTCCAAGACGACCAGGATTGGTCGGTCTTGGACGATTGCTCAAGATGTAGGTGGTAGGCTGGTGTTCAAGCTTATGCCTTATCATCCCATGAAAACATGATCTAAGCCACTCAATTCGTCCAGAGAAATCGAGCGGTTGAGATTAGTTTGCAATTTAGAAGGAGCGACCATGCATATTGGAGGCACGCGAACCGAGGAGAAAAAGAGATCTCGGTCTTGGCCGATTGGGTGTAGAGATATGTGGGCCCGTAATGATCGTGTTGATACTTACTGGACCTGCTTAGCCTATTCCTGGACCCTTCGTCCGATCAGGAGAAAATGGATGCTTATGATCGCGACATAAACCCTAATCAGGGTATTATCGGCCGCGTGTTGTACCTAGTTTGGAGCGCACGAACTAGGACGACCAACTATAGTTGGTCCTGACCGATTGGTCAGGTATGTAGGTGGGGCCATGGTGATTGTGTTGACATGCTCCGTGCCATTTGAATCTACGTCTGCAACCTCCATCTATACCTGCGAAGATGGATGGTTGAGACTATTTTCCGACACATGTAATGTGCCGCAAACCCTAATTTAGGGTTTCTCGTCCATACTGCTATGGTTTGGATGTTTTGGAAAGCTAGGCCAATCTTTTGGGGAGGCCGACCATGCAGGGCCCGCATTGGTTCGGCAGCGGATATTCCATACCTGCTTGGGGGTTATGAAAACTATCTGGGCCATCCAATCATGCTGGTGGAGTTGGATGGTCGTGATCATATCCAAACTGATACGGTCAGTCCGGATGCTCAATCGGGCTAGTATAACACACCGAGAGTGGCTCAATCTGGCTAGTATAACACACCGAGAGTTGCAGCCTGTACGGGTATTTCGTACATGCTTTCATTATAATGCTTGGATATTCGTGTTGCTCTGCTGAGAGTAACACTCACTCGTCATGCCACACTGATAATGAGTACATGAAATACAAGGTTGGTTGCGCATTAATTAATAATGATGTAAATTCACAGGGTATATGGGATTGTTGCTACATGCTCCAACCTGGATGAATTTCGTGTATTTTGTTCACAGAATGGGATTGTTTCCACATGCTCTATTCTAGGTGAATTAATAAAGTGAAGGAGTATACATCACTTATTAATGGCCTTATGTTTTACAAGATGTTAGCGCATAATTTTTTGGCTTTTACAATCTTAGCATTAAATGAAAATCCACCATCAACATTAAGTCCCCTGCCTAGCGCATAATGGTTACACTATTATGAGGTATGCATGAGATGGTGACAGTTAAAGACAAAGCTTATGAGACAAAGTTAGATGTTACCGGGAGAGGCGAGTCATCTTGTCCTTGGAGCATGTCACGTTCAAGAGGCATCCAGGCGTGTGTTCCCCTAGCATGATATCGGTCTTTCCTGCTCCGATGGACTGTTACGCCTGTTTCGTTCGTGAGGCTACTGCGCCTGCTTGATCGAACATGGGATCGATGTGCTTGTTTTGGTTAATCGTTGATCCGCTGAGTCTGCTTGATCGAACGTGGAACATGCTTCGATCAAACGCGGTACCACCGTGTACATGTTTCAAACGTCGGCCATGTCCCGTGCCTACTTTGACCATATGGTTGATGTGCTTGATCGAGTGTCATCTTGCTACTTCGACCAAACACCGACCCAGCTAGCTTGACTAAACACCGGACTCGATGCTTTGACCAAACACCGGCCTTGCTGTTTGCTTCGCTCGAACATTTGACCCGATGTGAGCATTTTTTTTTTTTTTTTTTTCTAAATGAACCTTGTGTGCTCAAATGTAAATGCGGGTCTTGCAGAAAGTGTTGAAGCAGCTTCTGGAGTAGGCCCGAGAGAGCGTTGAAGTATTGGAGCTGAAACGCCTTCTTCTGGAGAGAGAGCTTTGATTGGGGACGGTTGTGTCTGCTTCGACCAATCTGTGGCTGAGATCAAGTGGGACCCGCCACGTGCCTGACTGAATGTCGACCATGTGTTTCGACTAAAAACTGGCCCTGCTGCGTGCGCCTGTTTTATTCGAATACCAGCCTTGTGACTTTGATCAATACCATTTTTGAAACTTGAGCAATACCGGACTTGTGACTTGATCAACATCGGACTTGTGACTTGATCAACACCGAACTTGAAGAAAATTGAATACCGGACTTGAAAATTGATCCGGACTTGTGGCTTGATCAACACCGGACTTGAAACTTGAGCAATACCGGACTTGAAAATTGATCCGGACTTGTGGCTTGATCAACATCGGACTTGTGACTTGATCAACACCGAACTTGAAGAAACTTGAGCAATACCGGACTTGAAAATTAATCCGAACTTGTGGCTTGATCAACACCGGACTTGAAACTTGAGCAATACCAGACTTGAAAATTGATCCGAACTTGTGGCTTAATCAACACCGGACTTGAAACTTGAGCAATACCGGACTTGAAAATTGATCCGGACTTGTGGATTGATCAACATCAGACTTGAAACTTGAGCAATACCGGACTTGAAAATTGATCCGGACTTGTGTCTTGATCAATACCGGACTTGAAACTTGAGCAATACCGGACTTGAAAATTGATCCGGACTTGTGGCTTGATCAACACCGGACTTGAAACTTGAGCAATACCGAACTTAAAAATTGATCCGGTCTTGTAGCTTGATCAACAACGGACTTGAAGCTTGAGCAATATCGGACTTGTGACTTGATCAACACCGGACTTCAAACTTGAGCAATACCAGACTTGTGTACTCCAACATGAATATGTGTTATGTCGCGTGCGACTACACCTCTCACGCGCTTTTATACAACTACCAACTCATGTCTTTTATTGTTGAATGAAGAAAAGAACTCCTGTTGAGATGTCTTTTGGGGGTAATGCTGGTGCCAAGTTAGGAGGTGTTGACAGATTCAAAGATATGCCGAACATTGATGATGAGTTTTTCACCGCGCCCTTTCAACTATATGAAAATATCCGTTCCACAAGATAACCCTCCTCTGATCGACTTCAAGGTTTTTCATGCTCCACTGGGCCCTCATGAAGGATGGATGATATGTATGTTGAGAAATGAGTATATCAAAGATAACTTGACCAAAGCGCAGAATATTGATGTAACTTGAGTGTTGAAACATCTCTAGAGGATGTTAAAGTGGCTTCTGGTGCGAACGTTGAGGTGGATCCTGGAGAGAGTATTAAGCAGGATTCTGAAGCGAACGTGGGTCTCAGAGAGAGCGTTGAGGCGGATCTTAAATAGACCATTGAAGCAGCTTCTGCTGGAGGGAGCGTTGAAGTGGCTTCCTATTCAGTTAGATTTACCCTTGTGAATTCCATGCTTCTTGACTAACCATCTCTCTCGTGTTGAAGATGTACTTGACTGACGGTGAAGGAACTTCATGTTGAGCCTCAGTCCCCAAGCGTGGTTTACATGGTTTGTTCATAATGGTTGTTGTATATGAGCGTTCAATAGCTCCAGAGGATGACCAAAAGCGCAAATTCTCCAACATAGCATGATAGACAGGTACCACTATCTGATAAAGTGACTCACCCGGATCTTGTTCGACCACTGTCTGATAGAGTGACTCGCCCGGATATTGCTCGATATAACGCGTGGACATCGTTATCTTCTTGAGGCTTCTCCTTGCGTCATGCTCGTACATCCTATCTGGTTGTAGCCGCTACATCCATCCATGGAGGAGAACATGCCGTGTCCACTGGTTGCATATACTAACATATCGATGTCAGGTAGATGAGGATCGTTTTTGGAGCAGCACCTATTCAAGTCTCTGAAGTCTATGCACCACCTGATCTATCCATTTTTCTCATATCTGAACTGCAACTGTTTAACCGACTTGGATCCAGGTAAGACATGTAGATGATGGGTGTTTGAGAAGTTCCATGAGATTCGTGCGTTTATCCGTACACAAGGTTGAGCTGATGGAGATAGGCCTAGGAGATTCCTCAACGATTTCAATCTCATCAGTTGTGGAGTTGGTGCCATCTTGCAGCTGTTATTGTGGTTCGTTGTTGTTGTAGCATTTCATTGGGTGGGAGACTGGGTAATAGTCTCCCCTACTAATTGATAATGGCAGCGTCGGTATACCGTCTTCCCTTTCTGGTCACGACTCGCCACAAAAGTTCGTTCCCTCTTCGTGTGAACGTGAGTCGTGGCTTCACAGGATGGATAAGAATGCTTCATCAGCAAAGATGCATCGTGGGTTTTAGCCCTCAATGATGCAAGCCGGTCTTCTTCCTGAATTGATGCCCACGTGGGGAGTGGGACACAACAAACTTATCTGATTCTTTCCGCGGAGCTTCTCCCATATGTGCTGGTTTGGTTTCTTTCGAAGTCCGTCATTGTGGTAGGCTTCCGTACGACCTTGCCTGAAAGAACCTTGGATGTCCTGAGAGTCTTGAGAGTAATCACATTCGAAGACGCTCATGTGTCGATAAGGGCCATCTTGAACTCTGAATCCTTTATGCGTGCGGTGAAATATAGGGCACGGTTGTGACCTTCTTCTAGTTGATTGCAGCAAAACGTCTCCGCGCGCTAATTCTTAGAGAGGTGTGAAAGTTCGCATAAACTTTCCACTAGGGAAACCGCTTCCCAATCTACCGGCCTCTGGTTCATAGTGAAACTATTGTCTTGAGGAGGATCGTTGTTAGGATCAGTCCCCAGTGTAGGAGTCTCCATGACAGGACCGCTCATATCTGATGTCGCTTCTTTGATCAGGTCCATGTAGGTCCGCGCCGCTAAAGTACCTTCTCCGGTGTGTTGAATGCGTTCCTTGTTGGCTCCAGGGGATGCCGCGGCTCTTGTGGAAATTGATCAGTTAATGTCTTAATAAAAATGAGTACCTCTTTCTGAGTTGCGGCCATATCCGTTTGAGTCTTAGCATGAACTTCCTGCTTCTCCATCAAGTCTGCTATGGTAATGGGAGATGATCCTCCTCTTGTCCCTCCGGCTCCTCGTCCTGATGAAGGAGTGGAAGTTGTTGCTCTGGTGACTACCGAAGGTGTTACACTTGAGTAGATACCGGGATTTGCGGCTTCTCTGGATCTGGTGATTGGAGGTGTTACACTTACTGGAACATCTCCTGCTAAGTTGGCGCTGGTGGTAGAAGTGACGGCTCCGTGAGATTTATTGATCACGGTATCTCCACTGACAGGTACATCGACACTGGGAGTGTTATCCATACTAGCTCCGTCAGAATTGATTGCTGATCCCAGCCTGAGTTCCACCATCTTGAAATGAATTGCTGATTGAATTGGTCCTAAGATCTACCGTTTTTGAAATTGATAAAATTGAACCGGATTTCGAAGAAATTGACTTTACAACCGAGAGATTAACCACCCACCGTGGTCGCCAATTGTTTATAGGTGAAAACTATTCCTGCAGGTTTTCGGTAATTTGAGGTGTGTGGATGAGGAATGAATCTAAACCTTAAATAAATGCACTGCGCGGTGAGTGCTTGTAGATTCGAGAGATCAATCTGTGCAAGTCCAGCCTAAACCAAGAAATGGCTGTTCCATACTTATTTCGGTCACAAAGTGAATGAGATGGGGTTGATCTTAGGGAGGGAAGCGAAGAAGGTGTTGAGATTGTGAAGGTGTTGGCTATTTATGACTTGTATCAGAAAGCTGAACTGGCATGCAGGATGTAAGCTATCAGTTCCGGTGTTTGAATACGATTATATCAACACTTGCCACTGTTATCTCGTCTTGTTCTGTTCTTGTTAAGAAATAGGGCGGAGAACTTATTTATACAAGTCTTTTAGCCTAACCTTCGTATCTCGTGAGGAGTAGAGAAAGTGGAGTGATGGAGTAGTGTGTTGGTGTCACACGACCAGGCTTTCCCACTTCTCCCATCATCACTAACCGTCCATGACTTCCTGACACGTTCTTGTGATGGCGCGTTGTGCGCTGCACGCTGTAAACCGCCAGACCAATTCCCCAGTATGTATCCCCCAGTTTGTGACATGATTGATATCTTGAACGTGTGGATCATGGGACCCACAGAAAGTAGCATGTAATGCTACGTTATTTAGGAAATTGATACTTGTGAAGTATCGTGTGTATACTATGCAGGTACTACATCGAGTATATTCAGCATGTATGAAGCATCACTGTTTGAGAGTCTCAAAATAACCTCATGTCCAGCCTACTTCATGTAATGGTTTGGAGGTTGCGCAAACAAGTACTCCCTTAGCCGACCACATAGTGTGGTAGAGTGACGGATGGTGATCACCAAGACTCTGTACTGACCAATTAACTCCTGAATAGGGTTGTATAACCAATCCGGTGAAGTTGGACGGACGAGATGACTTTTGAGACACTCATCTGCGACCGTTGATGAAATTAGGGTTTTAGGAAAAAGTGCGCAATACCACTTTCCAGCTTGGTCGAATCCAAGCTTGGGACATGGTTTTGGTATGGCCGGTCGGTCATGTATGTTGACGGCATGCCGGTACACATGTTCATACCTCACTGTCCCGTGGAAGTGTGATCTGGGCCACTCAATTTATCCGGCGAAGTTGAGTGGTCGAGATTAATTTGCGACAGTAAACTGGTGCTGCAAAAGACGCACACCGTACCAACTTAGGGTGTGCGTTCAAGACGACCAGGCTTGGTCGGTCTTGGCCGATTGCCCCAACGTGTAGGTGGTAGGCTGGTGTTCAAGCTTATGCCTTACCATCCCATGAAAACATGATTTAAGCCACTCAATTCGTCCGTAGAAATCGAGCGGTTGAGAATAGTTTGCAATTTGGAAGGAGCGACCATGCATGTTGGAGGCACGCGAACCAAGGATAAAAAGAGAGATCGGTCTTGGCCGATTGGGTGTAGAGATAGGTGGGCTCGCAGTGATCGTGTTGATACTTACCGAACCTGCTTAGCCTATTCCTGGACCCTTCGTCCGATCAGGAGAAAATGGATGCTTATGATCGCGACATAAACCCTAATCAGGGTATTGCCGGCCGCGTGTTGTACCTAGTTTGGAGCGCATGAACTAGGACGACCAAATATAGTTGGTCCTGACAGATTGGTCAGGTATGTAGGTAGGGCCACGGTGATTGTGTTGACATGCTCCGTGCCCTTTGAATCTACATATGCACCCTCCATCTATACCTGCGAAGATGGATGGTTGAGCTGTTTTGCGACACATGTAATGTGCCGCAAACCCTAATTTAGGGTTTCCCGTCCATACTGCTATGGTTTGGACGTTTTGGCAAGCTAGGCCAATCTTTTGGGGAGGACGACCATGCGGGCCCCGCATTGGTTCGGCAGCGGATATTCCAACCTGCTTGGGGGTTATGGAATCGATCTGGGCCATCCAATCATGTTGGTGGAGTTGGATAGTCGTGATCATATCCAGACTGATACGGTCAGTCCGGATGCTCAATCGGGCGAGTATAACACACCGAGAGTTGCAGCCTGTACGGGTATTTCGTACATGCTTTCATTATAATGCTTGGAGATTCGTGTTGCTCTGCTGAGAGCAACACTCAGTCGTCATGCCGCACTGATAATGAGTACAGGAAATACAAGGCTGGTTGCGCATTAATTAATAATGCTATAAATTCACAGGGTATATGGGGTTGTTGCTACATGCTCCAACCAGGATGAATTTCGTGTATTTTGTTCACAGAATGGGATTGTTGCCACATGCTCCATTTTAGGTGAATTAATAAAGTGAAGGAGTATCCATCACTTATTAATGGCCTTATCTTTTACAATATGTTAGCGCATAATTTTTTGGCTTTTACAATCTTAGCCTTAAATGAAAATCCACCATCAACAATGTTGAATTTCTCAATACATATGTAAGTGAAAAGGTTTATGCACTCATCACTTTCAAATAGTTTTTCGTTCCTTTACAGGATGACAACGCATCAAAATACATGGTTTCACGATTTTAGCCCTAAACCGAAAACCACCATCAACATTAAGTCCCTTGCTTAGCACGTAATAGTGATGTTATTACGGGGTAAGCACTAGATGGTGGCAGACGAAGAAATTCACAAAACAAGTTCGGTGTACATTACCAGGATAGTAGCTGGTTCGGTTCTTGAGAAAGATATGTTTCTTTTCAGCATACGTCAGTTATCTTAAGGTAGATAAGTATCTATTTGATTGTTATTATTAGAGCATAGCTCGGTTGAACCCACCAAGCGTTGGTATGTTAAGTTTGGTTGTCATATTTTAGTGAATCAAAACTCATTTAAGAGTCGCTTGATTACGTACTAGAGTCAACTTCGTATAGGTTAGCTTGAAAGTATTAGTGTAGGATCAGAATATCGCCACATCAATACTCTTGTAAAATTTATAAACAACGTTTCTGCGAGAAATTTTTGAGGAGAGAGAAAGTTCTTGTGAGCGGTTGTATTCTTGTTTCCTCAATTTCCTGTAACAATTATGAGAATTAATCAATAAAAGTGTTGTCCTTAATCTTCAAATATGTGTTGATTATTATGAATTCTTGTGAGGGGTGTAATGTAGGAATTCCTATAACTACATAATGGCGCTAGAAACAGGGATTGAAAGTTGAAAATTGTAGAAAAAGCAAGATTAAAGATCAGCTTTCAAGTTAAGAAGAGGATCGATCAAGTCGGTGAAATAGGTGAAGGAAAAATGATTAGAGCCAAGGAGAATTACAGGAAGATGGAGTGTAATACGATAACAAAAACGATGATCAACCAATTCCATGAAAATATTAAAGGAAGGATTCATAAACGAGATTTTGAAGGAAATAAAATTATGACGATGGAGAAAGTATCACTTCTGAAAGATTGGGAAAAGAAGAAAATCACATTCACAGCAGCAGAAATACCAAGATAAAATTTGGATCATACATCTCCTTTGGTAATCACGGTATCCATTATACGAATGAACAAGGAAAAATCAACAAGATCTTTGGAAGAGTGGGTTGTGAATAGAACTTTGGTGGATGCAGGAAGTTCTGTAGATATAATATTTTATCATGCATTTAAGAAAATGGGATACAAAGATGAAGAGATGTCTTGTTCAACTTATCATATTCATGGCTTTGGAAAATCTTTAACAAAACCTAAAGGCGAAATAGTGGTACGAATTCCGCTAGGAGAGATTGAAACACAAGTAACATTATGTGTGGTAGATGTGGAATCACCATATAACATGCTATTGGGGAGACCATGGATACACGCAATCAAGGCTGTAGCATCAATATTGCATCAATGCATCAAATTTCCTATGCCCAGTGGAATTGGATAAATTAGAGGAGATATTGATCATGCAAAACTGTGTTATCAAATTGAAGTAAGAAATTATGAAGGGCGTGCAAAGCTGCGAAAAGCTCGCAGAAAAATGGCGAAAGAGACAAAGAAAGAAGAAGAATTTAAAGTTTACATGATAAGAGCAAAAGAAGGAAAAGGAATACCCAGCGAAATTTCGCAAGAAGGAGATAAACCTGCGAAAGTTATGAAAACATCAACACCAATGGGGGAACCTGAGGACAGCTACACCGCAGCAGAACCAACAAAGGAAGTAAATATTGGAAGTGAAGAAGAACCTAAGATGCTGAAAATTGGAACTAAAATGGATGCAGATGATGAAGAGCGAACCGTAAACCTTTTGCGAGAATATAAATAAATCTTCGCGTGGAGTATGGATGAGATGCCTGGAATAGATCCGTCAGTTGCATGTCATAAGTTAGAAATTAACAAGGATGTCAGACCATTTAAACAAAGGATAAGAAAAATCACGACAACATACCATTCCCAAATAGAAGAAGAATTACAGAAGATGCTTGACGCAGGAATTATAAGGCAAGCAAAATACCCGGAATGGATTGCAAATATGGTGGTGGTTCCAAAGAAGAATAAAGGGATAATAATTTGCATAGATTTTACTGTCTTAAACAAAGCTTGTCCTAAAGATAGTTTTCCATTACCAGACATTCCTCAAATGGTCGAATCAGCAGAGGGAAATGATATAATATCTTCTTTAGATGGGTACAAAGGATATAATCCGATTCCTCTCGCTGAAGAAGATCATGAACACACCGCATTCTTTGCTCCAAGAGGGTTATATTTCTATACAAAGATGCCCTTCGGTTTGCGAAATGCAGATGCAACATATCAAAGAATGGTGGAGAAAGTGTTTGTGAGGTGGATCCATAAAACATTAGAAGTGTATGTAGATGACATGTTAATCAAGAGTAAATAAGCTAAAAACCATATGCAGGATTTGAAGGAGATTTTTGACCAAATGCGACACTTTAACATCAAGGTGAATCCCGAAAAGTGTACTTTTGGAGTGTCTTCAGGAAAAAAGTTAGGATATATTGTGTCAAAAGAAGGAATACAAGTTGATCCAGAGAAAGTACAAGCAATTCGCGACATGCCAACACCAGCAACAGTAAAATATATGCAGAAGTTGAATGGGCACTTGGCTTCTCTAGGAAGATCCATCTCGCGATCATCAGACAAATGCAAGCATTTCTTCAATATACTCAAGAAGGGAACAAAATTCAAGTGGACAAATGAATGTGAAAAGGCTTTTTAAGGAATTAAAGAACATCTAACGAACATATCTATCTTACAGAAACCGGAGCCGGGAGAAGAATTATTGATCTATCTTGCGACAACTTCGCACGCATTAAGTACAATGTTACTGCGAGTGGACGCAGGAATAGAAAACCCAATTTATTACATTAGCAAAACATTTAATGCTGCAGAGAAAAATTACTCAAAGATCGAGAATCTAATTCTGGCATTGGTTTATGCAACTTTTAAACTTCGCATCTATTTTCAAGCACTGTTGATGGTGGATTTCTATTTAAAGGGTAAAATTGTAAAAAGCTAATTCTTGTAAGCTGACGTCCTGCAAAGGATAAAGCCTTCAGTCGATGAATACTTCTCGCCATATTAATTCATTGGAGCATGTGCAACCATCCCTGATAATTAAAACATACCCAGAACGGAGCATGTAG